>APFE030489679.1:17627-36657 GCA_000404065.3 Pinus taeda
GCACCGACAACATCATCAAACTTTAAAGTACTAGATCCAGAAATGGAGTTACTAATGGCCATTACCAAGCCATTCCAACTTTCTGGTAATGAGCACAAGAATAACAGAGCTCTAACTTCATCATCAAAGTTTACCCCTACAGAACATAACTGACTTGTAACAGTATTAAAATCATTTAAATGGTCTGCAATAGATCCACCTTCCGACATCCTCATAGTAAATAACTGTTTCATAAGAAATACCTTGTTTGAGGCCGAGGGTTTTTCATATAGTTTCTCCAACGCCTTAATCAAACCCTTTGTTGTTGTTTCCTTCGAAATGTTGCAGGCGATTGATGCTGTGAGGCACAACCGTATTGTTCCAAGTGCCTTTTTATCAAGAAGGTTCCATTCTTCATCTGTCATACCCATCAGCATCTTTACTTTTCCACCCAATTACTTTTCCACCCAATGATAGGTATAGATCTTTCTGATACAGATAATCTTCCATCTGCATCTTCCACAGCGAGAAGTTTTGGCTATTAAATTTCTCTACCCTAAACTTACCATCTTCCGCCATTGCTCCCACTCGAACCAGGAACCCTTCTTTCCTGCAAGTTTATCAGCCAAATAGACCTTCGGCTCTGATACCAGTTGTTAGAAAATTATATATTACGCAGCAATGGAACACATAAAATATTGCAGAAATATAAACATAGAAAATGCATAAAACAAGAGAGACACATATATACGTGGTTCACCCAGTTTGGGCTATGTCCACCTCGAACAGCCATTCCTTCCTTTCTATTATCCATCAAAATGAAGAGACACAACCTACAGCAGATCCACTATAATATCCTTTGTTTTCTCTCATAGTCTCACCTCTCTGCTTCTCGCTCAAAGAATACACATATATTACACAGACTCAATATAATACCCTCATACAAAGAGAGGGTTTCCTTCTAGGACAAAAAACCCTAAAACTAACATAAGCTTCGACTCAGATCAGTTCTGCCTAATGAACGGTCTAGAGTTGACTAGAAAATTAAGCTATCTTTACAAAGGAAATTTTAACATCTGTTTTTAGCTTCGGGTGCACTGCACCCGGAGCCTCAGACTGCCAGCTGGGGAACAGCCCCGCCTTTTCCTGATACAAACCCTCAGCGAGGAGGTCAAGTCCCCACCCGCACCCACCCCCACCGCGTGGAGGGGTGTACAAACTTCCTAGGGTATACATCTTGCTAAAACAAAGACCTCTAAACAATCATGCTCCATACAAAACACACAGATACATCCTTATAGCCACGAATTACTTCACGAAGTGGGTAGAAGCAATTCCTTTGAAGGTAGCCAATTCTGATGCAATCATTGAGTTCATTGATCAATTCATCTTTACCAGGTTTGGTGTACCTAATTCCCTCATTTTTTACAAAGCATCTTATTTTTCTGGAAATATCGTACTTGAATTTGCTCTTAAGAGAGGATTTAAATTAAAGTATTCTACAAACTACTACCGTCAAGGTAATGGTTTGGCAGAATCAACTAATAAGAATCTCATTAAGATTATTAAAACAACTATTGATCAGAATCAAAAGAATTGGCACAAGTCTTTGATATTTGCATTATGGGTAGACCGCATAACTTAGAAGGCCTCAATAGGTACTTCTCCATTCAACTTGGTGTATGAGAAAGAAGCTGTAGTACCAAAAAACATAGCACTCCCATCTCTGGCCCTAGTACAATTTATTGAAGAAAATCCTTCGTCCTCTATTCAATTAAGATATTATCAAATCCTTAAATTAGAGGAGGAAAGGGAAAAAGCCAAAATTACACATGCAAAACATCAACAGGTCATTAAATCTTCTTTTGATGCAAATTCTACCGGCCCAAAAAAATTACAAATTGGTGATCTTGTTTTGAAATGGGACAAAGCAAACGAAGACAAAGGCAAACAGACCAAATTTCGAAATATGTGGCTTGGACCATTTCAAATCATTGAGAAGATAGGCTCATCAAGACCTATCAGGAAAGAGAGATTCTCTTCTTGTTAATGGGCTTATCTTGAAGAAATTATTTACTTAAGGAGGTAACCCCTTCTTACCTGTAAATATTCATTATGCAAGTTTGTTTATTTTAAATTTTTATTTGTAGATATTAATGCTGTAAATAGTCTTCCATTGACCTTTTACTATTGGAAAGTTCTTTAAGAAAATATTGTAAATACTTACTTTCAATAGATGGAAACCTTTAAGGAAAAGATTGCAGTCTTAGAAAGATAGATAAAATATAAAACCCTAAGAACCTCTTTTAGATTTGTAAAATATTCAGAAGCCTTGAAAATATTGTAAATCATTCCAAGTTTTAAAGAGCCAAGAGAGGTTATTTGTAAGAAGTAAAGTCTTTTCTAGACTTAGTACCAACAACTCTAAAATTTTCATCCATAAACTCTTAAGGAGAAAGGCATTCACCCCATCCATTAAGTTTATGGTTTTTCAGAGTGTAATTCTTAAATATGTCTGATATAAAAGATAAGGAGTCTCATCATGAGCCTGCTTACCATGATCATAGGGAACTAATTAAACTGACATTACCAATACTGCATATCAAAACAGTGAAATGGCTTATAATCATAAGACAAGGGGTCTCATCACGAGCCAGCTTGTTCAGTTAAATTACAACTAGTTGATGCAGGAGCATCTAGACCCAGCCAGCAATGTGGAGATTTGTCCACATGTTGTGGTTAAATCCAGTGAAATTTATTTATTGTTGGTCAAAAAAAAAAAAACAATTTACTGAGGAGGTTGGATTCGTCAAATAATTTGTTATTGTAATAAATAGGAGATTAGCTTATTTTGGATTTTGAGATAGAGCTGATAATCTAGGTGTGCTTGAAAAGAAATGGAATAGAAGAATTTTGTTCTTTCTTGAAAAAAAAAATAGGAAACTCTGTTAGATAATTTAGGAGAATTATTCGAGTGGATAATAAATAGAGGAAAATTGTAATGAGTTGGGGGGATTATTTTAGATTGATTAGAGTTTGTGTGTGGTTTTGAGGAGAGCGAGAGGAGTGATGGTGTGAGTGTGAAGTTTGGTGTGAAGCGCTACGCTCAGATTTAGTAGTGAGATGTGTAATAAAAAAAATAGCGATCAGTTTTTGTGATATTGGCAAGAGTGAAAGCTCTGATGTATATGTGAGAACGATGTTTTACAATAATAGAGACCATTATTTGTATGACATGATCGGGCAGAGGCGAGGCTCTGTTCCGTTTCTTTTTTAATATCCTTATTGATCTGCGTAATGGATTGAAATAAATGCGGTTCTGTGTGGTGTCAAATTAATTTGTATGAAGTATTGTTTTAATGTATTTCAGATATTAGTGGAGTTTGTTTGAAAACTTGGATTGCTGAGTTAAATATGTTTATTTCCATTGGTTCATTTTCGTGAGGCAATTAAAAAGAGAAAGAATGAATTTGGATGAAATGTTGTTGCCTTCTTTTAATCCTTCATGTTCTCGACCCGTCTTTGATTGAAACTTTGAAGTGGATCTGGAATGACATGTTGGTTTACTGGCTGCGTTATTGGTTCTTGTAACACTACATATCATGACATATAGCACTGAACTGGAGGTGAATTATTATAAATTGAATTGAAATTAGATCGGGTCCGAGAGTTGATTCAGCGTTGTATAATCGGATCGGAACTTTAGATAGTGTAAAAGTGAAAACTGTATTGAAGTGGGCGATTGGCGATTTCCGATCAATCGGATCGGGACCATGGTTAGTGGATCGCATTTGGATCGGTGACCTCTGATTCCTATGTTCCAATAATTTCGCATCGGAGTTCTGGAAACTACCGATAGTTGGTGGTGATGTCAATCATAGTAATTGGCATCACAATTGATAAATATCAGTGTTTGTCGAGGTTGGAGTACCATAAAAACAACGATTGATATCTAATCGAATCGTGGGAAACACCAAATTCCTGTGGTTATTAAAATTTAGCTAATTGTGAATCGATCCGATCAACCAAATCTGGGCGCGCAAATATACACAGTATCTATGGTATAAAGTCATTTAATGTCCACTTTTGAATTGATCGGGATCGGAAAGATCAAAAGCTTTTTTTAAAAAGAGAAATTCGATTCAAAGAGTTTATGTTTCGATACATAGATGAAAAGGTTGGTCCAGTTTGGAATCTATGTCAATTCCTGAAGGTAATTGAAGTGTATGTAAGTAGCCTGAATTAGAGTGTTATCATTGGATGAATTTCCAGTGATATAATAATTATAAGCGCTGGAAATTTCTTAATTGGGCGAAACCATTTTAGGTTGTGATATTAAATGGGAAATGCGGCAGTGAAAGCTTATGTAAAGCTTGAGTCCAAATGTTAATGGAATAATCATATATTAAGAAGAAATGATGGGTAGGCAATTGCCGGACTTGAGATTTTATTTGGACAGTTTTTTTTTCCAGATGCATTCTAACTGTGTGAGTGTGTCATTGAAGATTCTGGGTTTGCAGGGCCTCCCTGCATCAATTTTTGGTATCAGAGCTTGGATTTGTTGTAATTGAATAAGTTTGTTTTTCCGAATGAAGTTTAGTACCAGATTGCAGCAGGGAAATCTATTCAAAGCACAGGTGACAGCATAAGAAAGAATTGAAGACTGCAACAATATAAATCAAGAGAAGCTATTGGAGAAGAACCAGATGCGTTCTTAAAAGCAGAAGTGGCAGTGAACCTGAAGAATCCAACTAGAGATTGGATAGAGAGGAAAATTGAAGTGTCTTCGAAAGAGAGAGTGAGAGATTGCAGAAGCCTAGAGGGAGCAAGGGTGTTGCTCAAGAGAAGATTCCAGATAGGGGATCGTGCTTACCAAAAGACTGAGTGAGGAGAGCTTAGTGGGGTAAGATTGCAGTAATGAGGACTTACTGTTGCAGAGGCTTGTTGCAGAGGTGCGAGGAGCTCATGGAAAGAGGAGCAGAAAATGACTACAGATAGTCATAGCAGAAGTTCACAAAGAAGCCACAGCGGAAGGGAAGATGCCAAGGCAAAAGACGTGAGGATGAGTCAAGAAGAGTTTGACCGAGAGAAAGATGAGATAGATTTCCAGATTGGAATATTGATGAAGATGCTGCAGAAAAGTGGTTGGACCATGAGGAAAAGAGTAAAGTGGCCAAGGCTACGAGAAAGGACAAATCAGCAAGTGAAGTCAGAGATAGTAGAAGAATTGAGAAAGATTGAGCAGATATTGAGTGCTCAAGAGGAATCAGAGAAATTCAGAGAAGCAGAAGTAGAAATGGAAGTTTCCATTTGTATACCAGAACAGGGTGAGATTTTAGGAGAAGAGGATAATGAGAGATCGGCTGAAGATCTCATGGACTATTGGCAGAGTTCAGGACAATTCGAAGATATGCTGACAAAGGAAACAGATGAGGCAATGCAGCCTTGTGATTTTGATTCTTACAGTTTGTGTATGTTTTCAGGATATGCAGAGGATGATGGACAGTTGATTGAAATTGTCACAACCAAGAATGAAGCTCTTGAGGTAAAGTATGATGAAGAATCCTTTTCAAAGGAAGAAGGTGTTGATTATTTGCAACAGAAGGAGTTCATAGATGAAATCCTGTTTGGTATGAAACAGTCAGATGAGGTTGATATAGACCAGCAGTCTGAAGACAATTCCATAGTGAGACTACAAAAAGGTAAACCAAATAATTTATTTAATGGAATTGATGAAAGATGCTTGCAATATGATAATGTGGAAAACAGGTCAACTCAGGAGGATTGCCAAGAAAAGAATGAAGCTGAGAATGGAAATTATGATGATCTGCTGGAGAGATTTCATAAGGAAATAGAATTATTGGAGAGATTACTTGAGGAACCTAAAGGAGAAATGAAGCTTACAGAACCTGACGGAGGAAAAGGTGTGGAAGACATCATTAATAAATATGATGCTGAAATCAGAGAAATTGAGCAGTGATTATTTGAAGGCGAGATGAAAGATCAGGAGCGGCAAGGAAGTTACATCCTCCGAGGCGTGAAGGAGACAAAAATATTAACTCAACAAGATGAATATGGAAGTAACCAGAAATTTGGAAGGAATGATCAGCTACATGAGAGTGAATTTGAGAAAGGCATCAAATTGCAGAAGTATAGAAGCTGGCAACAAAATGAAGAACCAAAAATTGGTCTGGCAGTACAAAGGAAGACAATCAAAGATCGAAGATATAGATGGAGACTGAAGAAAAGGGTGAAGTGGAAGCTATTGCAACAGAGGTTAAATGGAAAACTGATGAACAAATTCAAGAAACTTGAACAAATTCATATTGATATGAAGTCACAGTAAGAAGGATCCACTGAAATCCAAGAGATTTATGATGGAGGATTGGTGCTTGAAGCATCAAAAGAAAATGGAAGGTATTATATTTTGAAAACTGAAGGTTGTTGTGTGTTTGCAGGTCACATTGACTTGAGGAAAGACAAACAGATATTGAAGACTGTTGTTTTAACAGATGAAGAGATGACTACTCGTAGGCATACGCAGAATAAGGAGGATGAAAAAACAGATATTGCAGATTGTGAAGAACTTTTGAGAGAACTTCCAGATGAGATGGCAGATTTGTATAAGTCGAATCTTTTGATGAGGAATCCAGGTAAAGAATTTTTGTTTATTGAGTTGATTAATTACGATGAAGATTTATATACAGGAAAAGAGCAGTGTGAAGTCGATCTGAACCAAGAAGAACAGATCAGATTAATGGAAGGTATGCTGGAATTTGAAGCAAGGAATGATGAAGCCATGAATGAGAAACCAGAAGAAGAACTTGGGAAAAGGCATTGGTACATTTCAGAAATGTACATGGAAGATTATTGGCACAAAGATTATGATGTTCTAATTCAAGAACACAATTAGTTGCAGCAGAATAGTATTCAGCACATGGGAAGTGAAATGGACAAAGAATTGGATGAGTTATGGAAACTCATACTACAGCATTCCAGTAAAACAAATGCAGAACAGAAGAAGAAAGGAAGATTGCTTGGAAGAAATGGTACAGGTGAAGGGAATGAAGAATTGCAAATTAGAGTGAGCAAAACAGCAGCGAGGTATGTGAAAAGGACAGCAGCAGATAGTGATGCATTACAACATAGTGAACAGAGACTTGAGGGACAAACAACAACAGCAGTAACCAAGAACAGACTATCAAACCAAGTATGGGATCCAGGAGGACACAGGCATGAAGTGCATGATCGGGAGATCATGGCTAATTTAAACTTTGGGAGTCTGATGCAAGAGCATCTAGACCTAGCCAGCAATGTGGAGATTTGTCCACATGTTGTGGTTAAATCCAGTGAAATTTATTTACTGTTGGCCAAAAAAAAAAAATCAATTTACTGAGGAGGTTGGATTCCTCAAATAATTTGTTATTGTAATAAATAGGAGATTAGCTTATTTTGGATTTTGAGATAGAGCTGATAATCTAGGTGTGCTTGAAAAGAAAAGGAATAGAAGAATTCTGTTCTTTCTTGAAAAAAAATAGGAAACTCTGTTAGATAATTTAGGAGAATTATTCGAGTGGATAATAAATAGAGGAAAATTGTAATGAGCTGGGGGGATTCTTTTAGATTGATTAGAGTTTGTGTGTGGTTTTGAGGAGAGTGAGAGGAGCGATGGTGTGAGTGTGAAGTTTGGTGTGAAGCGCTATACTCAGATTTAGTAGTGTGATGTGTAATAAAAAAAACAGTGATCAGTTTTTGTGATATTGGCAAGAGCGAAAGCTCTGATGTATATGTGAGAACGGTGTTTTACAATAATAGAGACCATTATTTGTATGACATGATCGGGCAGAGGCGAGGCTCTGTTCTGTTTCTTTTTGAATATCCTTATTGATCTGCGTAATGGATTGAAATAAATGCAGTTCTGTGTGGTGTCAAATTAATTTGTGTGAAGTATTGTTTTAATGTATTTCAGATATTAGTGGAGTTTGTTTGAAAACTTGGATTTCTGAGTTAAATATGTTTATTTCCATTGGTTCATTTTCGTGAGGCAATTAAAAGGAGAAAGAATGAATCTGGATGAAATGTTGTTGCCTTCTTTTAATCCTTCCTGTTCTCGACCCGTTTTTGATTGAACCTTTGAAGTGGATCTGGAATGACATGTTGGTTTATTGGCTGCGTTATTGGTTCTTGTAACATTACATATCATGACATATAGCACTAAACTGGAGGTGAATTATTATAAATTGAATTGAAATTAGATCGGGTCCGAGAGTTGATTCAGCGTTGTATAATTGGATCGGAACTTTAGATAGTGTAAAAGTGAAGACTGTATTGAAGTGGGCGATTGGCGATTTCCGATCAATTAGATCGGGACCATGGTTAGTGGATCACATTTGGATCGGTGACCTCTAATTCCTATGTTCCAATAATTTCGCATCGGAGTTCTAGAAACTGTTGATAGTTGGTGGTGATGTCAATCACAATAATTGGGATCGTAATTGATATATATCAGTGTTTGTCGAGGTTGGAGTACCGTAAAAACAGCGATTGGTATCTAATCGTATCGTGGGAAACACCAAATTCCTGTGGTTATTAAAATTCAGCTAATTGTGAATCGATCTGATTAACCAATTCTGGGCGCGCAAATATACACAATATCTATGGTATAAAGTCGTTTAATGCCCACTTTTGAATTGATCGGGATCGGAAAGATCAAAAGCTTTTTTTAAAAAGCGAAAGTCGATTCAAAGAGTTTCTGTTTCGATACATAGATGAAAAGGTTGGTCCAGTTTGGAATCTGTGTCAATTCCTGAAGGTAATTGAAGTGTATGTAAGTAGCCTGAATTAGAGTGTTATCATTGGATGAATTTGCAGTGATATAATAATTATAAGCGCTGGAAATTTCTTAATTGGGCAAAACCAGTTTAGGTTGTGATATTAAATGGGAAATGCGTCAGTGAAAGCTTATGTAAAGCTTGAGTCCAAATTTTAATGGAATAATCATATATTAAGAAGAAACTATGGGTAGGCAATTGTCGGACTTGAGATTTTATTTGGACAGTTTTTTTTCCAGATGCATTCTAACTGTGTGAGTGTGTCATCGAAGATTCTGGGTTTGCAGGGCCTCCCTGCATCACTAGTGAATGGCATTGTCAACAGTTGGCCACCAAACCAGGACAATGGCTTTTTATCTTTTAAAAAATTGAAAGAATAAAAATCAAAAAAGAAAAAAAATGTGTGTAAACATATCTTTTTGAATTTATCTTTCAAAAGTTATACTCTTAGATGGATGGGACAATGAATGATTAAGTGGTTAAAAGGTAACCCTGTCGAGACTATAAATTTTTGCTGGCAGCAGAGGCACTACTTGTGACAACAAAGTAACTTAAAAGATAATTTGGAGAATCCCCCTGCTTTATCTATATCAACCAATCAAAGCTTGAAGAAGCCCATAACGTTTTTATTTTTAAGATTGGAAAAGAAATTACAAAAAATTGATATTATATTCAGAGTTAATTTTTATTTAACTATTCTTAGATGGTTTTCTTTATCCTCAATGGTTTCCAAATTAAAAAAGTTATAGATATTGCATTACTTTCTCAGAGATAACTGTTTCTCCCAGTGAATCGCCAATTTTTATGCTATACAACAACCCTCCCCATTTCAAAATTTGTATCTCAAACTTTAACAAGAAATGGGTCCCCTTTTTAGAACTTAGATAAAATCAATAAAACTTTTAAAAAATCAATAGTCGTGATAAGTCTTTTTCTTTTAGGTTAAATTCAATAATAATCGCAACCTTGCAAAAATCTATACAACGCATGAAAATCCTTATGAAAAGGTCTGATCCGATTTAAATATTAAACAAGACCTTTTCGTAAAACAAATAGAAATGAATGTGTCACATCCTTTGTTTAAAAGATAGACTTAAGGTTTCCATTGGCAATCGCCGATGCAATAATGCTATTGTTAAGCGCAGATTGCAACTTATCAAGGAATCATTCCAAGGGGCCATATAAATCTCCCGATGCAATAATTCGATCACAATCAACCATCGTTGAAAGCATGAAACACATAACAAATGCCCATTTGGAATCCATCGATGCGATTTTATTATTGGAAAGCACGCTTTTTAATAAAGGTGAAATATAATTGTTAGGCAAATGTTTGCAGGTCTAAATTATAAATCATATATATAAAAAGCAAAGCGTTTATTCAAGTGATCTTGCTTACCATCTATCACGATTGGAACTTTACAAAGGAAATAGTTAAGCATAACGGTTATACCTCCTGATCTGCAATATGTGATTAATCGCTTATCGCTGATCGGGAAGTTACGATATTTATTTTTAATGAACTGTTATTAAAATTCACGATGCAACATATCTTTATGGCATTTAAGTGTCACGTTAGCGGTTACGGAAAACATTAATAGAGAAGTTATGGTTGAGTCTTTCAAGGATTTCATCCGTAGCAGCGTAATATATCAAAATCCATATTACCCATTACGCTTAATTACTGTTATTATTATACTGTGTATTAGATTTGAACAAATTTATCCTCTGTTACGTTCTTTTGTTTCATTGTGCAAAGCAAGTCTGAATTTATGAATCCAACGAAAATGATGAAGAAATCAAAGAAACCAAAGGCTCCCATCATAGCCAAAGAGGAACCAGTGAAAAAGGTCTTGATAGCCGATACTACCTGCCTCGGTCTGGGCAAGGCTTCATGGGAAAGCACATACAATTTACTGGAAGCCGAGGATCTAGAAGAGATTGAAGAAGAAAAGGGAACAACATATTCCACTGACAAGCCAAAGAGTACTCTTAAGGATTTGGCTAGCTCTTGTTTTCATAGAATGTTAGCCCACGCTAAAATATTACCCTATAATGACTTGGTTAGATGGGTAATTGAAAGTAGCAGCATAATAGACAGAATATTCTTTACGACTGATGGAAGGATGTTTGGGTCATTCAGGGCGAAAGATATCAAAAAGATGTACCATTTTCCTGAACCACAGAAGTAGTACAACAAGGCATTTTTTGAATCCTTCCCCAAGGAAAATGCCATGGAGTCAAACCCTATCAGACAATGGAGGCATTATCCAAACAAACACAAGCCTGAATCATCGATTATGTACTTCGTAGACTCCTTAGCATCTCTTTACTGCTATGCTGGTGCTATGATATGCAGACTCTTTGGAGTCCATGATTCGGCTAGGTTTTCTATAGAGATGGTAACTTTAATGGAAGTAGCAGTTAACTCTTATATCATGGATTAGGCAACCATTTTGTTTGATCAAATGGCCAACCAAATCCTTGATTATAGAAAAAACAGGTTTGTGACTACCCGGGTAATACCCCCATTTTATATGAGCGCATACATTTTGGAAACCATCTATTTCAACTCTGATTACCCCATTTTAGGTTGGAAATGGACTCCACAAGACCTGATCCCCATTCATATCTATCATAAGGAATTGTGGAAAGCCCATTATAAAAATCATCTTTATAGAATCTATCATAGTTTCGTCTTGCCTATTCATTATGCTATATTCAAAAAACCCGCTCCTCGGTTGTCCGATGAAGCCAATGCTGACCTAACATCAATTGGTAGTTGGTTTGGTGAAGAGAGGTTCACCTACATCAAACTTTTTGGCAGCACTACTAATCCACATGTCCTCCTCTTATACATTCATGATAAACTATTTGCCAAAGAAATAGCTTATCAGATAACACAAACAGGGATGTCAAGGAACCTAAAGGAGTCCAAAAAAAAAATGTGGCCTTCATTCCCCCTTCGATGTGGTACTTTCACACTACATGACTTCAAACATGCAGAGAAGGAAGCTGAGAAAATTAAAATGTTAAAGTTAGCAGTCATTCCAAAGAGGCAGTATGATCCAAAAGCAGTCGCCTACAATTTTACCTCCCATGTCAAAATTGCCAAGTTTGAACATGAGAAGGATGATTATGATGATTTGTTCACTTCAGCTAAGTTATTTTCTCAAGTGAAACATCTAGAAAAAATCAGATTTCGAGCAGAGGGATTAGAGGAATTTTTGAACTTCAGGGCACAAAGGTTGCAAACACTACCTCTGGACTTGTTAAATACTACCTCTATAGTGCAACTGGAAGGCCATTGTGAAGAAAAACTATTGAAAAGACTCCTGAAAAGGAAAAGAGCCCTGAAAGGGAGCAAACAAAGGAAGGAACTAGTGAGATACTTGATACTGATATAGATATTGATCCTACTTTAATCAAGGAATGGGAGCAGTTCGACTTGATCATCAAAAACCAGAATAAATCCCAAGAGCTTACTACATCAAAATCCCCCGTAGCACAAAAGCCTGAGGTTATTAGTGTTCCAATTGAAGGGACAAGCGGCCTACCCAAGATTCAGCAAAATATAGAAATCATTCCCAAAAATCCTACAGAAGAGATTGTACTAAGAACAGAAGAAATACCACCCCTAGATGTATTCTATAGTCCGAAGCACAGGGTTGTGGTTAAAATACAGAGGAAAAAGAGGAAAATTGATCAAGGACCTCTTTTAACTCCTCATGATGAAATGATGAATGTGGTATGGAAGGCAGAATTCAATCCCTCTGAGGATTTAACTAAATTATCCTAGTATGCAGGGGCTTATACAGCAGCAACGATGGACAAAGCCTTAGAGGTCAGCCAGCTAATTAGGGAAAAGGATCAGAGGATCACTCAAATTGAAGTGCAATCAGTAGAAGGACAGCAAATGATTATTTGGCTTGAATAATAGCTAGCATAGCATAGACAGCAAAATGAGCGACTAAGAGAGTAGTTGAAACTGGAGAAACAAAGGATTTATGAGCAGACTCTCCAAAAACAACAAGAGTTGTCTCAAGAATTA
Source organism: Pinus taeda (assembly GCA_000404065.3). Taxonomy (NCBI): domain Eukaryota; kingdom Viridiplantae; phylum Streptophyta; class Pinopsida; order Pinales; family Pinaceae; genus Pinus; species Pinus taeda. Next base: position 30,489 of record APFE030489679.1, read on the forward strand.
AGCAGGCTTCAGATGATAATTGAGCAGGAAAATAAGGTAAAGGAAGATCAAATTGCACAAATGCAAGTACATATAGAAAGGTACAGGGGTTATCCACAGGTTAGTGAATTCAAAAAAGAATCCTTGGATATAACCAAAGCCTTGTCCAGGAAGTTGAACATCCTTTGCCATAACATATCATTGGTCGACCCATTTTCCGATATCTCTGCATCACTGATTGAAAAGGCAATGGATGCCAGACTGGAATTGGAAAAAACAGATGAAAGGATAACAAATTTTCTTTCTTGGCAAGATTCTGTAGAAGTAATGGTTGCCAATTTTCCAAAAATACAAGAATCACACAAGGAAATCCCATTTTCAGAATGGGAGTCTCAGCTAATAAAAGCCGAAAGAGAAACTTCTAAATGCAGAGCCGCAATGAACAGTTTGATTGAATTAGTAAATAACAGTTTACATATGTCTAATTTGATCTCCGATTACTCTCCAGGTAAACTCCCGAAAGCGAAGGCACTGGAACATCATTGGAGACAGGAGTTGGAGAATAGAGAAAATAGATCGGAGAAGTCCAAAACTTGACATGGGAAACATTCTAGTTTTTTCTAGTTAAGCCAAATAGCCAACAGATGGCCATGAAATGCCTTTCCAATGTGGTCAACTGCATGATCCCCGAACTCTCCGATGCCACCTACACATCCCAGCTACACTCCAAGATGAGTCAACCTCCTAAAAGCCAACCCATGCTTACAATATGTCAGCTACAAGCACAAGAAAAGAAGTTGATTCAATGAATTAGTTCAATCGCTATTGCACTACTATTTTTATAGTAAATCCCAGATTTTCATGTCTACAGTTAGAACAACACATAGTGATTTTTGTTGATAGTTAGTTTTTATTTTTATTATTTAAGACCCTTTCATGTATTTAGAAAGGGTCTTCAAATTTGTAAAAAACTTGACTTGGGAGTTGCACTTCTGTACTTCTAAATAATTTTTTTATCAAAAATGGATCAAGATTCTGCATTTTTGTAAGAGAAACGTTTTCAAGACTTGCACTTTTGCATCTTCTGGAGGTTTTCTCGAATAAGAAAGTTGAATCGGAGTGTTGTTTACATCAGAAGAATTCAAAGGTATACGGTACTATTATCATTGTTTGTGTCTTATTTCTCTATGTGAAAGAACATTTCTTAAAACTTGCTATTATTGATATATGTATGTTTTTTAGACAATTCTTTAGCATATCATTTCTGAAGGTTTTAGAATTGTTATTATTTGAAAACACATGTTAGTGATATATATTGTGATGAATGGGATAATAATTTTATAATTACTTTGTTTAATTTCTTAAAAAAAATAATCATCATATGAATACATATTTCTATTTATGAATAAGCCATCTTTATGATTATTTGTCTATTAGAAATAACTAGAAATCGCATTGTTAACAGGATACCTAGGTTAGATTAGAATATTTGTTTATTTTTGAATTGTAGGATAAAGCACTTATCACCTTCATTGCACATCACAAAACAATCACCCATCAACTCATACATCATTGGGAATCTGGTCCCATTATATCCAATCAAAGCTACCATACCAAACGGAAAACGAGCTGCACTAAGGTCCAAACCGGGAGGTTTTCCCCGATGTTGATGCAGTGATTTTAGAGGTATCAACAACACCACACCCTTTAAGGTACAAGTTAATTTTGAAATCCCCATATTCGAGGGTCAAATAGATGCAAACATTGTAGATAAATGGTTAAATCTGTTAGAACGGTATTTTTCTGTTCATGATTTTTCTAGCCAACAAAAGATCACTTTTTCACTTCTCAAAGCAACTTCCCATGTCAAAGACTGGTGGGAAACCTACTGCGAGCAAATGCATGGAAATAGGACTCACTATTTTTGGTTGCACCCACTTGGAATTCATTCTAGGATGCCATCAAGGAGTAGTGCTACCCTGTCAAGAGCTATGAGGACAAATACATAAAGTGGCCCACGCTGTAGCAGGGAAGGGACCAATATGTTCTGGTGTTCACAAATATTTTTCATAGCCTTCGCACAAAGTTGGGTATCAAGGACTCTGAGCTGCATTTGGTACTCAAATACCGTGGTTTCCTACACAGGTATATCCAAGATGAGATGGAGTTCTTGAACATCTCCTCGCTCAGCATGGCATACCGATATGTTGTCAAGATTGAGCAAAAGTTTAAAAAAAAAGAAGCGAGACTTTGGATCTATGAATATGAAGCAAGGGAAAGACTTCCCCAAACTGCAGAACCAAGGAAAAATCCAAGACAGGGCAACCCAAGACAACCCTTCGAAGCCACAAGAAAAGAACAACACCACAAAGTCAAAGAAGGACACACGAAAGTGGTGTGAGTTCCATAAGAGCCCCACTCACAACACAAGTGAGTGTCAAACCAAGCAGTCATTGGTGGCCGAGTTGAAGGCTTCAGAATCATATGCATGTTCTGACCCTAAGTCAGAACCCAACAAGGGGAATGGCAAAGGGAATTAGATCATCGACATGGAGCCCAGTGCCATTGTTGCCACCGCCAAGGTCCAGAAGAATGAGCCCGAATATCCAGAGGAGGGGGAGCATCGTTTCCACTCACAAATGTGGGTAAAGGTTTCGCCACTGCAATTCATTTTTGACAGTGGGAGCCAAAAGAACCTCATTTTAGTAGAGTTCATGAAGTGGTTGGGACTACCGACCATACCACACCCACAACCATATAGCATCGAGTGGCTTCACCAAGGACGAGATCTTCAAGTTCACCAATAGTGTCGCCTTCCCTACAGCATCAAGCCCTTCACATATGAGGTATTGTGTGATATTACACCTCTTCATGTTTGTGATGTATTATTAGGCCAACCATACTTATGGAGGCGACATGATGTGTATGAGTCTAGGCCTCGCACTGTTATTATTTCTTTGGGTAATTCATTATACAGGATACTGCAGGTAGCCCCACCTACTGCCACCTCTTTTATTTCAACTACTAAATGCAACAAGATCATCTCCCAGACTAGGAAATTCATTTTTTGTTTGGTTTTCTCCCAAAGTAAGGGGAAGATCGTTGCCACATCCATGACTGCTATGAATGATTACTCCATGCAGTAGTAGAAGCAGGTGGATCCAGTCATGAAAGAACATAGGAACATCTTCTCCTCACCCACAGGGGTACCATTTCACTGTCAGGTCAAGCATTCATTCTATCTAACTCCTAGACCACCCTTACCCAATTGGCCGATATATCGCTGCTCCATTCTGGAAAATGCCAAGTACAAGAAGCGACATGATCAGCATTAGGTACCACACAAGTTTCAAGTGGGCAACAAAGTTTGGTTGCATCTGCAAAAAGAACGCCTTACAAGAGCCCTTCAAAAGCTCAAACCACTCCGACATGGTCCTTACACCATTACCAAGGTTGTGGGAAACAATGCTTTGGAGAACGACATTCACCCATACCTTTTCTTGCACCGAGTTTTCAATATGGACCACCCTCAACCATGCTTCCCACCATTACTGGACACATCAGAGGTTGCAAAACAACTCACCAGGGACCAAGTTCAGCAGAAGTTTCCTCATCTCACGAAGGAACTCAACGCAATGGGGCCCATTGCTTCCTAAGGAGGGAGGAATGATCTAGGTGGATGTTGTGGCCACCCACCTATCCCATTTGGACCCCCACAACTATCTCTTTCAGTTTTTCAGTTTCCTTAATTGTAGCACAGTTTACTATTTTTAGCAGTTTTTTCGAGTCCTAAACTTCCAAAGCCATTTTGAGGCCCTAAACGATGTTTTTTGGGGAAAACTAAGAGAAACATGGGTCATTGATCAATGTTTCTCACCCAAAAGTTGTAGTCCTCAAATAGATCTTCCTAAGAAGGTATTTTGTGTGTCAAACAAAGATTGTATGCCAAAGTTACGACCCCAGGAAGTTGATGTACCAATTTACCCAAACGGGGCCCAAAGTTTGGCGTTTCATCTCCTAGGGTTAGGTTTTTGGATGTTTAGGGTTTTACATTATTTCTCAACAATAAATAGGCCTTCGAGCCTCATTGTAACATAGTTCAGAGGCATGTAGCCGCCACATCTCTCCTCAGAGATAAGCTACCATCACCCTAGCTAGTTTATTTCCATTTCTGTTTGTAAGCATGTTTCAGTATTTACAGTAATAAAATGAAGTGTTATTTCTGTTGCATATCTATATGTATGATTATATATGTAATTTGTTGTGTTCTTGTTTAAATCTGAATCATGGGTCTCTTGGACTTCCTACATTACATTAATTAACAGTATGGTCCATAATAGAGATGTGGACGACATGACTCATGACAAGACTCGACATGAAAATGCTGGTACATTTGTGTTGTTGTTGGTGTGCATGTCGAGCTGTAGTGTTGTTGGGTGATGGATGTCCTCATGGTGTATCAAAACTTCCCCTCCAAATGGAAAAGTGCGCAGAGTCTTCGATAGTCAATGGGTTTGCTTGATGTTGCATTTGCACATTACTCCTTGTTTTCATGTTGGCATGCTTGATAGGTTCACTCACTCGTGAAAAGTGCATGTTCATTAGTCCATCTGTCCATCTGTGAACACATATTTGCATGATCGTTCATTCGCTAGCACATCTCTTTGCATGCATCGTTTGTTATTCTGTTGGTGAACATGTCCTTCTACATGTACTCCCTTCGTTCATCCCGTCCGTCTTCGCACCATGTTTGTTCGTGTACCTGTATCTGCAGTCACCCATCATGAGATGACATCAAATCCATAAACCTCCTAGTCTACCATGATGCATGATCGCTTCAAATGCAAGTGACTGAGAGAGGAGACAACTTTGCGAGGTGTGAGCTGGGATGAAGACTCCAGGCACTACTAGTGACAACTACGCAAAAGTCACTGGGTGATGGTGACGGCCAATCCGGATTGATAGTGATTATCTGCGGGGTCTAGCTCAGCTAGAGGCAAAAACTGCGTAGTTTTTGAGAGGAATAGTTGGGGTTGTGGGAAGGCTGGGCAGACAAAATCTACACAATTTTTGGAAGGAGTGGGCAGCGGGAACCTGGCAGCCAAAACTTCACAATTCCTAGATGGAACTGGTAGCTAGCTGTTGGGACCTTGGCAGCGAAAACTACGCAATTCTTGGAGGGAACTAGCAGTCAACTGCTGGGACATTGGCAGCCAAAACTGTGCAATTCCTGGAGGGAACCCACAGTCAAATACTGGAGTTGGCAGCAAAAACTGAACAATTCCTGGACGGAACTGGCAGTCGACTACTAGGAGCTAATGATGAGGAAAACTACACTGGTGTTGGGAGGCTGGCCTGTTGATCACCTCTGCATAATTTCTAAGCTAAGCGAACTACTTGGCAGTAGAGGGCTTGCTCATGAAAATTGTGCAGTTTTTTAAGTGAGCAGTTGGTCGAGTGATTGGAGGGTTGCATGGAAAAATTGCACAATTTTCTAAGGGAGATAGGGATGGGCACTAGTGTCTCTCCGACCTATCTACGCAATTTTCTCAATCAACGGAGTGTTGGCATTATGTTTCAAGTGTTGTCCTTGATGGCAACTCACTCAGAGGTTGGTACAGGTGCTCAGAGGTTGGTACAGGTGATGGCAACTTAATCAGAGGACAGATCTCAGTACAGCAGGACAAGAAAGATATATACGCAGGTTTATCAAAGAGAATCCGCGTATACACGCAGGTTTGCTTCAGTAAAAGCGCGTATATGTGGAAAACTTATCTTTGGTCCGTGGCGGTTATTCCTTGAAAGTTGTGCCTATGGTTTTGGACCATGGCATCTCGACGAATGTGTTGATCCCTAGTTTCGAAGTTGATGGTATTGGTTTGTTATGGTTTTGGACCATGGTATTGAGCAAGGCCTAAGGCTATATAAGGAGAAGATCATTAGGCCAAGAGAGGCGAAGAGTGTGAGCATTGGGTGTCTGACGAAGTGAAAGGATCTGATATTGCTGGTTGTCTGTTCGGGAAGTTTGGCAAGGGTCGGATCTGACAGCGGAGGCATAAGTAATCATTTCTAGATCTGTACGCGGGTTTCCTTTGGAGAAAGTGCGTATACACGCGGTTTTGGTAAAGTGCAGTAGCGTATGCATGATAAAGTTTGATATCTCGGGTTGCTGCTGATTCTGGTGGTTGTT
>APFE030489680.1:0-11383 GCA_000404065.3 Pinus taeda
TCCTCTCCCTCATTGTTGTTAGAAAATTGGAAAGGCAAAAAGCTTTTCTCTTATTGATAATTAGTAATTACTTGTGATATCTTTGAGTTCTTATCATCTTTCTTATGTTCTTCTTTTATCTTAATTTCATCAAGCAATTACCAAAAGAAAAACACGAAGATAAAGTACACTAGATGTAGGCACTCTACCAGGGCTAAGACCCCTCTATAGGGGAAAACCTAGCTAAAATCTCTTCCATCAGTAGATTCAAAATGAGATAGACCAAGACCTAAGACCAATAGACCTTCCTCCTCCACCAAGTCAACCTTCCAATTAAATTCAACAATCTTTAGCAGTGTCTCCTTGTCCAACAACTTTAGCCCAACAACAACCTAGAGATTTCGCCCCCCAACAACACAAAATTTCGGCCCAGCTTTAGTACTACAATTTCGGCCCAGTATCAGTACTACAATTTCGATCCTCCGACAGCTTAGCAGCTTCACACCTGAGAGAGAGGGAGAATTTCGACTTCTTGTGCTTGATAGAGACATCCTACTCCTTCGCTAGCCCTTTCCTCTTCTTCCTTGAATTTCACACTTTTTCTAGCCACAATAGTTGCATATCGAACTTGATGAGTGAGTTCGAGTTGCTGCCTTTCTTTGAGACCGACTTGGTGGAGGAAGCCTAGGAGACCTAATTTCACATAAAATAAATTTCTTTTTTGACAAAAAGGGTCTTTTACAATGTGACATAAACCCTAGAACCCTGGAATGCATATGCTTTGACCTATGAATAATTGACCCAAGCATGAAAGCCATGCTTTAATAAGTCAATTTTATTTATAATAAAATTTCTTTTTCTTTCTTTTGACAAATTCAATACATCATGAATGAAATACAATTTTGAAGACTGACACTAGTTACATTCTTCAACAATTGTCACCCTTTTTGATGAAAACTTTCCCTTTGGACTTCTTCATCTCACTGACTAGGACCAAGTTTTCATTTGATGCTCCTCTTTGCTTGTTGTTTGTGGACTCTTTACGAGTATCCTCTTGGATGTATTCATCAGAAAATCTCTCCCACTTGGGAAGATACTTTTGGGCACAAATGCCCATGATGAATGGTTCCTGAGCCTTGGTGAACCCATTCAGAGCAACATTCACTAGCTCTGTATCTAGTACATCGTCCAATAATTGCAAGCTAGTCATTGATTTGTGTGATTCCCATAAGGCAATTGGTCACATTGTTGGAGGGGTTCATTTTGCATTCTGAGCTTAGTTTTGAGAATCATTTTTTGACTCATGTTATCACGTTGAAAAAATAATACTACAAAATCAGATGTCCTTATATTTGATTTTTTTGCAACATGTAGAATTAGATGATCCTTAATAGCGTAAAGGATCACCCTCTTTTCCTTTATGTCCTTATTCCATGCTGCCTGCATTATAGGGTCTACTATTGTTGGTGTTTGCATGCTTTCTAAGGTCTATGTTGGAGCAGGAGGGTTGGACACGACTTCCCACAAGTATTGCTCCTTCAAGATCACGAGATTCTTTCCTTCTATGGCAAGAAATTCGAAACCGCATCAAGTCTATCCTCAACTTTCACATTGGTTACAAAAATGGTTGTCCTGAGCTCCGTCTCTCAAGCTTGTTGAAGTATCTTGGAAAATAATAGATCTACTTTTCTCTTAGAACAAAACCTCTAACACCATGTTAAATTATCCTAAAACCAACTATCTAAGCAAATAGATCAGATCTAGTTGGAATTATTAACTCTTGCATTTAGTGGAAAACAAGAAACGCAATCACACACAATGCACAATTATTTTTGCTCTTCTAGATTAGTGCATCATTGAAAACAAGAAAAGCAATCACATTATGCACAATTATTTCTACTCTTCTAGACCAGTTCATCATTCAAAATATCTTTAGAACTTTTACAAGAGCTCCCTTACAATAAAAATGGCTCTGAGAAATTAACAAACAAATAATAAACTTGGAAAAATTTCAGTTTGCACAGAAATCAACGCATATCTACACGAAGCATGGTCTGCGTTGCAATTTGTTTGGCCTACTCTTCAATCCCTACAAATGACTTTACGAATCCCTACAAATGACTATACGTCCTCCTTCGCTGGGTTGTACCACTGAAATTCTCCTTGCTACTGATTGGATGTCTTCTTTTTGTTGAACTACTGCTAAAACTCCTTGCTAATGGCTGAAAATCAGATCTCCGATTTTTTTCTTCACTCGTGACTTGTGAAATGAATGCTCTCTGTGTCTCTTTGTCGTTTTCCCCCTCTTTCTTTTATAATTATTCTCTTATGACTTTGACATAAGCCGAAAACCTAATCTTCAATGGTTAAGATCTTATTTTGAAGTCAACGAGTCTCTTTTAATTAAATCATTAAGTGACCTACTTTAGTCACTTTATTAATTAAAAGTCACTTTAATTAAAAAATGTTCACTTTGTTAATTAATAAAGTGAACATTTAGAAAAAGCATAGGATACATTTAATGAAGATTTGCACAAGTAGATACTCTCTTGGAAATACTTGTATGAGCTACATCTATTTTCATTGCCTAGGAGCCTTGGGGTGGAAGAGGTTTGGGAAGGCAAAGCCACCTCTTGGTCACATCTATGGTGATCCATGATTTGAGAGCGAAAATAGATGTTGGGATAAATGATGACATGTGTGAAAGAAGACTATGTTAGATAATGGTTACAATTTTAGTTTTAATATCCCACTATTATTGATTAGTGAATGTCCACATTGCCCATTTTCAATGTTTTAGGTTCATTTAATAATCATTTTGACTTGACATTTTAAGCTTTGTCTCTCTTTATCTTAATGCAATGCTTTTGATGATATGTTGGTATTTGTTGTAGCATGTCTTTTTTTGGATGCTAGAGGCCATCCTATTTGGTTTAGAGATGGATTGCACTCAATATTATTTTGGTTACATGCACCCTTATATAATTGAGAACTTTTTCATATTTGTGCATAAATGGTTTGGATTCATATGGATGCACATGAATATATACATTTTTCTTTAAATTTTGAATATTTTATATATTCTTTGTTCAACCGGATTTTCGGTTTGGTTTTTTATTGGTTCTGGTCCAATTTTCTCTGGTTGAGGGGTCTACCTGTTTGGTGAACTGTCTGGTTTTGCTAACATTGCCTCATATTGAGGCAGAGGGTGAAAATCACTAACGCTAATGCTAGATAACTTCCATTAGAGGGGATTCTATCTGCTCTAGGGCAAGCCATAACTTCATCAAAAGGCATGGGAAATCCACCTATACTAGGCAAGGTAGGTGGGCAACTTTTTCAATTGAAAAATCAATAGTTCGTGGGCCTCAAACATGATTTCATGCATATGGGTTGAGTATTGAGTCGTTGAACTAAATTAGGAAGAAATCTTTGGTTAGAGCAATGATGGGTGCAAAGCCCCCACATGAATCTAGTGTTGAATCAACGATATAGCAAGCACCTTTCCATTGAGGTAATTCAAAATGGTGGAGCCCACTCTTAAATGAATTACATCCTTAGAACAAAATTTTGAGGAGCCTTGATTCTCCATTATCTAGATTGACAAAATGGTGATGTATTTTTTAGTGGAAGCCATATTAGCTCGAGAAGTTTATATTTAAACAAAACAATGAGAAGAGCTAATAACTCTTCTCTCTCTAATTATGGTCTCAATGATCACCCAATTCACGATAATCTTTATCTTCATTATGCTAGAATATCAATAATGAGCGTATTAATTAATATTGTATTTTTCGAATTTATGAATATAGTAAATTTACTTGTATTTATTCGGTTTATGAATTTCGTCGTTGTGATTTCTATGTTAAATTTATATTTTTGATTTTCTTTTCACTTAAAAGTGTTGCCCAATATATCATTTTCATTGTGAGAGATAATTTCGTATATTTGTAACATTAATTTGCTTGTCTTGCCATGTCAATTGGTGATTGTGGAAGGAATTGACAACAAACTTCAAATGGTCTCATGTGAGTAGATGATTGAACTACCCTATTGTATTCACGTTGAATGTAAGCTTTCATCCCATGTTTTGGGATGCTTGTGATTATATCCCCTCAATAAATGAACAAGTATTGTGTATCCATTTACTTGGGTATGGAATGAGTGGATTTGAATCCATACCTTCTCAAGGAATTTTTCAGTTGTCTTTTGGCCTTTGATGCTCTTCTTACAATGAGTAAGAGCAAACACTTGCTGAATCTATCCATTGCCATTATAAAATAGTCATTTTCACTCTTTGTCCTTGGCAAATCTCCTGAGAAATCCATGGAAATGTGTTGTGTTCTAGAAGGAAGGTGTAACGTTGTATACAATCCCAATAGGGAGGTCGTTGGTTTGCTTATATCGCAAAGTGTGGCTGCACTAACATACCTTGAAGCATCTTGATCTATGCTCATGTCCTTTCAACAATTTTCCTGTGATGCTTCCTCGTTTGGATGTCAACACCATTAAAAGAACTTTTTGCTCGCTGTTACCAACCTTCTGGCTTGATTGGCACCTAATGACACAACCAGACATTCAATTTCATGAATATACTTAAGTAATAGCAAGTATGAACATGTATTTCTTTGTCACTTGCATGTTGGTGTCTTTGATTTTCGAATCCAATGGATATGTTTGAGAATGGGCATGAGACTCCAAGCTAAGCTGTTGCACCAATTATTTGGAAATCAAATTATCTTAGAAATGGGATCAACGAGTGGACACCTTATTTGTGATCTGAATCTTTGGTAGGAAAAGTCTTTCTCTTTCCTCTTCAATTTTTTCTTTCCCTTCTTTTTCCATCTGTAAGGCTGATTTTTGTTCACCATTGGGCAGATTTCTCTTGATCATTGCTAGATGATTTGTGTTGCTCTTTCAAGACTGATTTGCTTTTTCTTGTGGATAGATCCATTTGCTGCACATACATGACTGATTTTTTTATACTTGTAACTGTTTTTTTGCATATTAAGCTTTGATTTTGGGGCTGGGCATGCCAATTTTACACCTCTAAATTGCATTCGATTTCTTCACCTTCAACTTGAGCAGTCATTCCTGGCTTCACATCTTTGTTTTTATTTTCTCCTTTCTGAGTTCGTTGATGATGTAGTGCTTGTAATGATGTTTTGGGTCTCTACATGCATGAGATGTTGCAAATGCATTTTCTTGCCTTCTAATTTTATTTTTTTGTTCAAAATTGCTTCATATGTTTTTCTTATTTGTCATCTCCATATACTTTTTCATAGAAGCATCATCTAAATTCCTTGGAAAAGAATTATGACTAATGGCACAACATCACGTTTGTTTTCATCAGTATACCTGGAAATAATAGAAAATCTGAACTCAAAATCATTTTTTTCTCAAATCTGAACTGGAAATCATTTTTTTCTCAAAATTGTGATCAACAAGAGTCGATGCCTTCAATTAGAAGAGTTGATGATTCAAGCCTTTGGTGAGAAGAGTCTTTGTCTTTCCTCTTCAATTCTTTTTTCTGTTTCCCTTACTTTTTGACTTTATCAATTGGTGATTGTAGATTTATCTTGGTAATTACTAGCTGATTTATTTTTCTTTTTCAACATTGTTTTTTTTGGCTTGTTCGTAGTTTTTCTTGCTCATACATGGCTGTGTTTTTCTTTAGCAATAGCTGATTTTTCATGCTTGCAATTGCTTATTTATTTATTTTGCATATATGGGGTTGGTTTTAGGCCCACTCTAAATTGCTTAAAATTTCTTCTTTGTTTTTATTTTTTAGATGGATACGAGGATGGAGCTTCCCACATGTCATCTTTTTATATCCATCAATGATACAATGTTCACAATGATGTTTTGAGTCTCTACGTGCTTGAGAAGCGTGCACATGTTTTTTCTTGCCTTCCAAAAATATGTGATTGTAATTTGTTTTCGAAATTGCTTATCTTGATCCAATGGCACCCCCCCCAATTCTATATAGCTTGTTTTCTTGGAAGCATCATAAAACAGAATTATGACTAATGGCACATCACAGTTGATTTTATTGATATACTCAGAAATAGCAGCAAATTTGAAGTTATATTTATTTATCACTGTCATATGATAAACATATCTGAAGATAGGCATGAGTCTCCAAGCCAATTTGTTGCACCAATGATTTGGAAATTAGATATTTCTAATAAATGGGATCAATAAGAGTTGATAACCTCTGATCTTAATCTTCAGTAGGAAGACTTTTCCTCGTTCTTTTTGCACCTGTAAGGCTGATTTTTGTTCACTGGGAGATTTCTCTTGCTCTTTGCTAGCAAATTTCTATTTCTTTTTCAAGATTGGTTTGCTTTTGCTTGTGATTAAGTCCTTTTCACATACTTGCCTGATTTTATTTATCCATGCTCATTTTTAATACTTACATATTTGGGGTTCATTTAAAGGCCAAACATGCCAATTTTACACCTCTAAATTGCATTCAATTTCTTCACTTTAATCTTGAGTGATCATTGCTTGCTAATGGAGCTTCCAAATGTCCATCAATGCTACAATATTTGCAGTGGTGTTTTGGGTATTTGGATGCTTGAAGTGTATGCCTTCGAAAAATATTGTTTTGAAATTGCTTATTGCTCCAAACTTTTGCTTATTTTGATTCTCAGTGTAGCTTGTTTTCATGGAAGCATCATCAAAATCCTCTGGGCAAGACTTATGACTGATCTGCCTCCTTAGGAATTTCAATCCTCAAATATATCTATATAACATATACGGGACTTGATGTAGATACCCCATGTCCATGTGAAGTAAATTGGTTGGAAGCATCATCAAAATCCTCTGGGCAAGACTTATGACTGATCTGCCTCCTTAGGAATTTCAATCCTCAAATATATCTATATAACATATACGGGACTTGATGTAGATACCCCATGTCCATGTGAAGTAAATTGGTTTTGTATTCTTGGATGTTTTGACCTTGTTTTTTATGAAATTGCCATTTTATTTTCTACTTGTGCTCACGACCTGTTGTGTAGAAATTTCTTCTCATCATGGATTTGAATTTTCCCAATTGGTGATTAGTAGCCATCATTTTTTCTTTGAAGACTTTGCATGGGTGGCCCACCATATTAATGTAACTTAGAGATCTTCAATCTGGTATATGTAATTTTTTTCTTATCTCCATAGTGATGTGCTTATACATCTCCACCATTTTATTTTCTACTTGTGCTCATGACATATTGTATAGAAATTTCTTCTCATCATGGATTTAAATTTTCCCAATTGGTGATTGGTAGCCATCTTTTTTTCTTTGAAGACTCCACATGGGTGGCCCACCATATTAATGGAACTTAGAGATCTTCAATATGTTATATGTAATTTTTTTTCTTATCCCCATAGTGATGTGGTTCTACATCTCCAATTGTTCAGTGATTTACTCTTTCTATTTATAAGCATACAACTTAAATTTCGACCATGTTTTAAAGGGTGGATGTTTCTTAAATGTCCTTATTCCCTTGAAATTTTCACGCTCTGTGTCCTCTTGCCTTTGTGGAGGCTCCTCTTCTTCTTTATCTTCCTCTAGGACGTAGGAACATTGGCTTCACTTTTTTTTAAATCATCACCAATTCTTCTATTGACTTCATCAATCTAATTTTCATTCTAAGCAAATTTTCTACACAATTCTCCAATCTTTTGAATCTTGCTTCATAAGTGTTTTCTTCATGATTTGATCTATCATTTCCAATTTGTTGTCTATATCTATAGTTTCTCTTTCTCTAATTCCTTTGCCAAGAGCCTTCCCCTTTTGATTGAGAGTGTTACTCTTCCTTTCGCTCCCACAACTCTTAATGCTTGAAACAGTAGGTCACAAGAGAAAGCCACCTTGTACAATCTCTTTGTAGTTTGGATTAGTGCTTGCCAGCCTCACGTGAATCCCTATTCAATTTGGAAACAAAATATGAACCCGAGAGACCAAAATCTTGAAAATGCACCCTCTGAAGATGACTCTTTGATACCAAGCTGGAGAGTGTTTGCTATTTCCATTCTCATAGCTTAAGACTTAACATTATTATTTGTTTTATGCTATAAGATTAAAGTTGTTGCTTTACATATATTCATTATCAATGGTCATGTTATGTGTCATTACTATGATGTGATGATTTCATATTATTTTTGAATGTGTGGACATGATTTAGTGATGATTTGTTTCTTTGCCATATCATTGTGAATAACACATGCATGGCCCATTGTGGCTAGTATATAGTTATTTACAAGTTATTTATTTATTAGCTTGTGATAATTGTTCTGTTTTGATCATGAAATAATATATAATAACCGTGATGACATGCATTGTGTGCGATTTATATATCGACCACAAGATGGCAATGGGTTGATAACATGTGGTATATGCTAGTTACATTTTCATTGTTGAGTGGTGATGATTGGATACATGTTATAAATAATATTTTATTATTGTTCCTCACCTTTTCAGTGAAAGATCTAATGGGATCCCATATCCATGAAAAGAAGATTTCCTTATCAACAAAATCTTTCTGGGGGGGCAACTCAACAATCTCATTAAACATATTTGAGAAGATAGGAAGTTGACTAATTAGTAGGGTGACAACTAATTACATTTATGGACAAGCAACTAGGAGGGGGACAAGTGAAGTAACTTAGGGTGGGGTGGTGGTGGGTGTGAGTAATTAAGATAGGGATAGTAAGTTGGTGAATTATGCAATTTGGGCGAGTACCATTGGTTACATCAAATATCATGAGCATTTATAATAGTAACATCTAGCAGGGGGACCACTAGTGAAATAGTAAACCAAGAGGGGGCACAATAAAAATAAATGAATAATGGTAGTGAACCACCATGTTGTTGCATTAATTTTCAAAATGGGAGTTAAACTATAAGTGGTGTGAACATACACTTTATTTTTTTTGTTAGTTCTTGTGAAGCTACACTAGTAAAGTGCAACACAGAGGCCAACTAGGTCAACAAAGGCCACTGGCTATGTTTTATCCCTTTGAATTCTCTATCTTGAGGCTACATAGAAGGTCTCTAGACCCTCCATGGTATGAGCCTTAGAAATTTGATCCTCTGAGATTATTAATATAGCGTCACTGTCAATATGGCCTCTAACCAATTACTTAACCTCTTGAGATTGTCAATGAAGAGACACCATCAATATGGCCTTTAACCAATTACCTAGCCATTAGTTTAGGAAGAGGACTCCTCAAATAACACCCAAATTCACCTTAGAGCGAAGTAGATAGCTAAGAGCTTTAACCACCAACGTTGTGGGAAACCTTTGTCAGATATATTTGAAATTTCCAACCTACTTTGAAGATCATATCTTAATGGTAAGACACACATGATAAGGAATAAAGTAATGTTTCAATGTTATTAATCAGCCGAACCCTAGAGCAGGAAGAATTCCTAGAGGGAAGGGCCACTCTACTTTATCATAAAAGATGTGCCAAGAATATTTATAGACGTATAAGTCATGAAGCAAAAAAAGAACATATGTAAAGGCCAGTAAATGATTCATAACAACGCCACATATATGTGAAGGGCTATTCTACCCCATCATGAATTTCTAGATCAAGGTAATGTCGAATGATTTGTGCACTCCATGCCTTGAATTGTACCCAAATTCACCTTGTAGCTTAATAAATATCTAAGAGCATCAACTACCACCACGAGGATTTACATTAAGGGGCACACTAGACGGTTTCTTGCTTGAAGATTGAGGGTGGCTTTTAGGTAGAAATATTCTCAATGGCTTCCCTTAGGAAGCAGAACCTTGAAATCTTTTGTAGGTTGGTCCCCAATTTTCACAGAATGGAATTGCACTCGTTGAGTTCTTCTTGTAATGTATTTTTTTGTTAGGGCCATTCAAACCATAGAAATCACATGGGGTCACTTTTTGAAGATTACTTGTAATCTCTGCTTTGGTATGGAATTAGTAGTGTGATGATTTCATATTATTTTTGAATTTATGGACATGATGTTGTGATGATTTGTTTCTCTGCCATATCATTGTGAATAACACATGCATGACTCATTGTGGTTGGTTTATATTTTATTTTATTTTTGTTCATCCTGTGTGGTTCACGACCACCCTTGGTCACGGGGTTGGCCGCTACGTCCATGGTTGATCAGACTAGGCTGATCGGCGGGGATCAAACCTTTCGGCCATCACAGACCTGACCCCAAGAGCTTTCGTAAATTGACCCTGTGACCTCCCATCTGGCGAGGCCGATTTGATCGATTGAGCTAACTCTTGGGGCTAGTGATTGGTTTATAATTATGTACAAGTTATATTCTTTATTAGCTTGTGATAATTGTTTTGTTTTGATCATGAAATGATGTTGATATAATACCTATGATGGCATGCTTTGATAACATGCATTGTGTGCCATTTATATATCGATCATAATATGGCTATGAGTTGATAACATGTGGTATGTTAGTTACGTTGTTGAGTGGCGATGATTGAGTATATGCTATAACTATGTTCTTATTATTATGGCTCACATTTTCAATGAAAGATCTCATGGGATCCCATATCCATGAAAAGAAGATCCCTTTATCAACAATTAGTAGGGTGACAACTAATTTCATGTATGGACAAGTAACTAGGAGGGGAACGAGTGAAGTAAGTTGGGGTGGAAGTTGGGGCGAGGTGGTGGTGGGCGTGAGTAATTGAGATGGAGATAGCAAGTTGGTGAATTATGTAATTAGGGCAAGTACAATTGATTACATCAAAGATCATGAGCATATAATAGTAACAGACTAGTAGGGGGACCACTATTAAATAGTAAGCCAAGAGGGGCACAATCAATAGAAATGATTAATGGTAGTGAATTTATGTTGCTGCATTAATTCACAAAATGGAAGTTCAACTATAAGTGGTCTGAACATATGCATGCTTTTTTTTTTATTCATAGTGAATTAATGCAACTACATGCTAGTGCAAAGGAAGAATTTCTTGTGAAGCTACACTAATAAAGTGCAACAAAGAGGCTAACTAGGCCAACAAAGGCCATTGGCTATGTTTTATCTCACCGAATTCTCTATCTTGAGACTACATAGGTCTCTAGACTCTCCATGTATGAGCCTTAGAAATTTGGTCCTTTGAGATTGTTAATATAAACGACATCATCATTATGGCCTTTGACCAATTACCTAGCCTCTTGAGGTTGTTAGTAAAGGACACCATAAATGGCCTTTAACCAATTACCTAGCCATTAGTTTAGGAAGAGGACTCCTCAAATAACACCCAAATTCACCTTAGAGCGAAGTAGATAGCTAAGAGCTTTAACCACCAACGTTGTGGGAAACCTTTGTCAGATATATTTGAAATTTCCAACCTACTTTGAAGATCATATCTTAATGGTAAGACAC
>APFE030489684.1:0-37144 GCA_000404065.3 Pinus taeda
CGGAAGATGTGCGCATATACGGAAACTGGGCATATACGGAAGATGTAGGCATATACGGAAACTGGGCATATACGGAAGCTGTGGGTATATGCGGAAGATGTGGGCATATACGGAAACTGGGCATATACGGAAGATGTGTGCATATACGGAAACTGGGCATATACGGAAGATGTGGGCATATACAGAAGATGTGCGGATATACGGAAGATGTGGGCATATACGGAAACTGGGCATATACGGAAGATGTGCGCATATGTGGAAACTGGGCATATACGGAAAATGGGCATATACGGAAGATGTGGGCATATACGGAAACTAGGCATATACGGAAGATGTGCACATATACGGAAGATGTGGGAATATACGGAAACTGGGCATATACGGAAGATGTGCGCATATACGGAAGATGTGTGCATATACGGAAACTGGGCATATACGGAAGATGTGCATATACGGAAACTGGGCATATACGGAAGATGTGCGCATATACGGAAGATGTGGGCATATACGGAAACTGAGCATATACGGAAGATGTGCGCATATACGGAAACTGGGCATATACAGAAGATGTGTGCATATGCCCAAACTGGGCATATACGGAAGATGGGCGCATATACGGAGGATGTGGGCATATACGGAAACTGTGCGCATATACGGAAGATGTGGGCATATACAGAAGATGTGGGCATTCGGCTGACTTGAGACATGGTATTTAATTTCTTGTAGTAACTGGATTGGGGGTGACATTGGGTTGTCATGAAGTTTGTGTGCTCCAACTAAAGGATGAGGGGAAGGCCTAAGAAATTGGGTAGACGACTAAGGCAAGTGAATTTTATGGCTTTAGTCCATTTCTTCTTAATGTTCAAGAGTCTAGCTTCGAGTCCTTGTTTTTGTTTGTGATTGGTATTTCCATCCTCACTCTCTATGCATGTTTGGTTTTTTTTTAGAGATCTTGATGCTCTCGTCTATGAGCTTATTTTATGTGGATGTTCCTTTTCCCAAATTTGAAGATGGTGTGGACTCTCCAATGTCGCCTTGCTCTTCATCAAGGGGTAGGCTTTGTGCTTCATTTTGATCTTTTCTATGAATTGTCGGGCCAAAGTTTATGGGCCTACGTGCTCAAGAGGTTAGGCACCGCTGGTGGTGGCATGTGTTTCCATCTCCTAACCCTTCAATCACTATGCCTATTTCTGAATGGTTGGTTTTTTTTGGGAATTTTATCCTTTGGATTTTGTGTCCATGAAGGTGTGGATTAGGTTATGTGGGTGGATTTGGACTGTGCACTAGAACTTTAGGATTTTGAGGAGAGGCGGGCTAGATAGATTTATATGATCATTCATTTTGTTCATTTGATCCTTATGTGCATTGTTATTTTGTTGCTCGCTTGGAGGCGACATGTATCCTCGCAGCTGGTGAATCACATGGATGCACTATTCTTCACTCCGAACAACAATGTGAATGCTAGAGACGTCATGAAGCATTGGGTAAAAGAGACATCGAAGTTCAGAGTGACACCAACCAGGTCTAGAAGACGAAGTCACTCAGGAAGGCTTACCAAGTCTTGGTCATCTTTGCATGTTGCTTGTATGTTCAAGAGAGAACGGAGACCTTCCCACAGAGTTGGGTGGTTATGTTGGATTAGTTGGCAAATGAAGGAAGGCCATTTAACTAGTCGGACATGCTGGCTCTTCAATTGAAAGTGCATGTGTCTAATGCCCGGAGTCTGCCTAAGGATGAACAAACAAGATTCTTTATGTCCACGTACCTGCTTGATGAGATTTGTGCCCAGCAGCAATTCCCTGGCATGGGTTGCACATGGAATCCATAAGAGGATGATGTGAACATCTATTGCAAGTTGCTCTTTGAGTGTAGCTACCGAGGAGTCATGGCGAGGTTGTCTGATCACTTCATCAACCCACTTTACATGATGATCTTCGAACAAGATCCACTTTGCATGTCCCAAGAAGCGATGCAGACATTGCTTAACATTGCAGATTGATATGCCTCACCCGGTGGCAGCTTCATTAGGATGTTTGGCTCGGAGAAGCTTCCGCATGAGCTACTGAGGTTTTCCATGGAAAAGCTAATCGTGCAAGAGGTTGTGTATCACATCTCCACAGGGTTATCCATAGGATTGCACAGAAGGAAGAAGGCACCATGGCCTACTCAGTTCCTTTGCATATTTGGTTATAAGAGATCCGTACCTTGACGGATGTGAATGCCAAGGCCGAGTACTTTAAGAAGTTTGGATTCGACACGAGGAGTTTCAATTCGTACGATCCCCACTGCATATGTAAGAACCACTGTGTGAAGGTGTATTACCCATGGATCCACGGGGCATCTCATTGGAGAGAGGAAGATCCTTGGAGGTATTTCTACAACTCCTCTAGGCTCAATGAACTGGTTAGCATAGTTGTGGAATGGAAAGCAGCATTGCAGGCAACAACACCATAGAAAGAAATAACAATGGCAATAGTGAGCAGCAAATCAGCGCAAGACAAAGGCAAAAGGAAGATTGTTGAGAGTGAAAAGGTTGAGCAAAGCTACAAGTTCAAAGAAGATCTTCTTGTTGAGAAAGTAGCTTTGGAGGTAGAGGCGAAGAGGTGACAATGTGAAACGAGAGTAGAACAGAGGAAGAGAGAGAAGGAAAGTTTGGAAGATGCAGAGAGGAATTTGTAGGAAACAGAAAAGAAGTTGAAAGCAGAGCAAGAGCTCAGGAGGAGAGAAAGAGAAGAGAAGCAGAAACAAGAATAGGAGGAAAGCTAGGGCGCATTAATAGAGAAAACTATGCCTATACAGGTTGAGACAACAGTGCAACCAACAGATGAAGAAGAGGGTGAGTAGGTGTAGGTTCGAGAATTTTCTTAGCAGGTTGAGCATATGGTTAAGGCAATGAAGATGGAGACGAAACAAAAGCCATATGACCAAGACATTGATCTCATGGCAAGAGCATCCAAGGTCGCACCACAGTCTCCACCACCTCCAGAATCACAACCAGCCCTGAGCAAGCAAGGAGAGGTTGTTCTCCTTGATGATGATATAGAGTTGGATGTGTACAATCTTTCATTCAACAAGTCACAACACAAGATTGTATAAACACGTACAAAGAAGCTGCCGGATGATCACACATCACTTGCGCACATAGAGGAAAGGGTGATCGTGTCAGATGTCAGAAGACATCCAGCTACCATGGTCGAGGCTTCTAAGGCTTATGTAGAAGCCACGAGTTCGACAGTCAAGTTCTTGATAGTAGAGAATGATTAGATGGCGAAGGACTTGCAAGAGGCCAGGAAGAGAACATAGCAGTCCATAGGATCTGTTATGGAAAAAACGAAGAAAGCAATACTTGCAGAGATATCAACTTTGGAAAACACCATGCGGACACTGTATAACATATTTTTCATCGTATGTAAAGTGGTTTTCCATATATACGGTTTTCATCAGTAGTGCACGAAGACAACCCAAACTCTTAAGGACATCCATCCTGATATTGCACATGTACAAGAATGGACAATGAGGTACAAGGGGGGCCCGCTTTACTTGCATAAGATGATGAAGCCGTAGGCAGAACTAGACAAAACGCAGATTCAGATGTTGATCTGAAACTATGAGAAGCTCCCTCTGCTCATCACCAACTTTGAGGATTCCTATGCACGGTTATATAGGAGTCTGGATGTCATAGTGAGGACACACGAAATCCCTTCCGTTGAGACCCTCACTCAAGCCATGAGGAAGAACCAAGTCATGCTGGAGGTCGAAGGGTACATAGAGTAGTTGATGTGCGAAGCCACCAATGATGACTTGAAGTTGAGCACAGAGAACATGCAGAAGTACATCAGTGGTCCAACCACACTCAGGACAATGTTGTGCATGCTTCAAGATGAGTTGGACATAGGTTTCAAAACCATATACCTAGAAGCCATGGAGGCAAGAGTTTGCTTCGATAAATACATCATCTAACAGTACGGGGACATGATAGCACAATACCATGTTTTATATCAGTTCGTCATCTAAGACCACCACGAGGAGGTTACTGAGTTGGTCTTTCCCCAAGATCTTGAGTGATGTTGTTTGTCTTGTTAGGCTGACTCAAGCTTATTTTTGTCCCACATGGGTATATGTGGAAATTGTATTATTGTAATTATGTTGTAGGTGAAATTCCAAGTGTCACTAGTGGAATGTGAACAATCACTATGTAATGTGAAGATTCATGAGGGTAGTCCAAGAGTCAAAGGGGAATGTCAAGGGTCACCCCACACTTTTCTATATATATAACCTCATAACTCATAGTAGAAGCTTTTCAGAGCCAATATTTTGGCTAAGCATTGCTTAGAGGAGGCTTGGAGAGTATTGTGACAAGCCTTGGCTTCTCTACATCATAGAGCGAGTACATCTCTACGGAGGAGCAGACGGTATTGACTGTAATGTTCCACTATTGGGTCTAGTGGCTTTCAATGGTGTATGTATGGATGGAACTTTCACTTAATACATATAATAAAGGCAACACATTTTCATGCATATGTTGTTATTGTAGTTCAACTATTCTGGTTACTTTAGCAATGTATGTTATTTACCTTACGCATTTGTGTATGAACTATTTTGTACGCAATTGTATGAATCTTGTTTGTTTGAATCACCTTCTCTCCTAGTTGCATAAGATGGACTCTACTCTTGTTCCAATCCACTAGAATAGGGGTGACAGAGCATTTTTATCCAATAAAACGATTCTCTAGTAATAGAAAAAAATTGCATAGGTCTAAAAATTCTTTTATAGCTATGCTAACCTTTATTCAAAAATATGCACCTCCTCCTTCAAGTGTCGATTTTCCTCTTTAATCTCTACATTGATGGCCAGTGTATCTTCCAATCCCTCTCTCTTCCACATTGACTTTGCTTTCTCCTTGAGTACTAACAGCTTTATCAAGGTCAAAGATTCAAATACTTTGATTGGTATGACTTGTGAATGTGGTACTTATGGCCCTCACACCTCACCAACTTGGATCTTCTACAAATATTAAATTTTGTGCCTATTTAAGGAATTATGTAGAAATCTTTACATGAATTCCAAGGTTCCTATTCTCTTTGCATGAATGACATGGCATAGCACATATAGAAACTTGTATTCTATTTTTTCTTCGAGTTCTTAGTTTTGTGACTATAATATTAATATGGACTCCCAACCAAATCAACATTGATGCTAGATGCATAACGTACAAACCAATAGACAAATTCTATCATCAATGAAAATAAATAGTGCAACTCATCAAAATTCAGTTGGATTGTTTGCAATTTTATTTACTAACTAAGATTAGTTTCTTCTAACATTTATTCTTTGATTTGGTTTCAATTATGTGTCCATTCCTAATACCTCAAGGTTGAGTTCATCAACTACATAACTCTAAATAAACTCACCACAAGCATAGTAATACTACCATGCATATAAAGTCAACTAACATGATACTACTATGATTTTTGTTCCCACAACACTGGTTATCATTAACTAGATGATAAACAATAATGATTAACATGGCTCAATATAGTACTTCTAATTTAATGGTTAAAACATGGCTCAATCTAACACTTCTAATGTCAATGATCAAATGAATGAACCGCCATGGCTATTGTGAAATTAGACAAAAAAATTCAAATTAAGTTCTCTTCCAATTGAAACTCATAACTATATTTAATTTAAGTACATAAAGACAGTGAAAACAATTCCCATTACCACTCTATCAAAAACATAAAGATAACTAGGCATTTATTTAGAAGTGGAAAATAAGTCTCAAAACATATTTTTGAAAGTATAAAATAATCATAAAATCAATGTTTACCTTAAAGAATAAGTGTAGTTTGATGATTAAAAACATATATTCTAAAAGCATACATATAGATATAATTATGTGAATACTAATTGGCTTAATGTTACTAACAGTTATTTTAGTTTTTTTTTGTGTGGTAGAAATCAAGTGATACAATTTTAGACAAGATTTTAATTTGTTGTTGATTAAAATAAGTTTCCAAATACATAAATAAATCCAAACCCATTGAAAAATCTTTAAGCCATTCCTATTATACAAATAAAAAAATATCAAATTACTAAATCTCTATGAAATTTTATACATGTTACAATACTCAAATAAAATCTCTATCAATTTTCATACTAAATTGGTAGAAAATTACTAAATTGATAAAATAAACACAATCATACCAAACGTATAGAAAAATATCAAACTCATAAAAAGCACAATCATACCAATACCAAACCTGTAGAAAATTACCAAACTCATAAAAAAATACAATCTTAAATTAAAATATACCGTGACAATCTGCAACCATTTGTATGTCTTGGATTTAAATATATAACTATATGTAACTATTATTGTGATAAAAAAATCACAATCATAGATTACAATATACCGTGACAATTTGCAACCATTGGTATGTCTTGGACTTAAATATATAAGTATATGCAACTATTGTTGTGATGTCATTTTGTAGAGTATTTTTTTTCAGTACTAAAAAAGATATATTATATTATATAATTAAATTTCAGCATATGCACAATATTTGCCAAGTATTCCATCATACAAATCATCTGGGTATGCATATCCAACATCCCATCCAAATAATGTCACAGCAAACATATTACGGAAATAATGTCACAGTCCATAAACCTAGATCTGTTCCAGAATAAACATAAAAATCTGTTCAGGATAGAGATAAAAAGACATAGATAATTACAACAAAATTAAACAGATGCCTATTAAACAAATTTGGGCTCATAACGTAGATCGTGACAGTGGTAGAACCAAAAATCTCAATGGCACTAATATGAACCACTCAAACAGATTTCTCAGTCGACACTCAAACAGATTGCTCAGTTGAGACGAGAAGACTTGAGGGAAATCTTCGCCGAGATTTGTTTTTGCTAATATCAACAAAAATAAGTTTCTCAACAAAAATGGACTGATAGTCCTTAGAATATTTGTACAATGCATCTAACAGAGTATATTATTCTAAAATACACGAGTTCTAACAATATGTTACAAAATTATCTCAATCACCTAAATTGTAATCATGAATCGTTCCTTGGGATCACAAATTTGGAAAAACGATGTTCTCAGTCCAGCGATTCTTCTCTGCTTTCTACCATCTGGCTTGATCGATTGTCTGATGAGCATTATCTCTAGGCAGGTAGGTGTTCTGGCTTGTTTCTGTCAAATCGATTGTTTGATGATCATTATCTCTACGCAGGCAGGCGTTTTGGGCTGCAATGCTTTGCCTGTAATTACAAAGAAGCGCAGTCATGGTTTTGATAGGACTGTGTTCTGGCATAGACAACAGTATGCAGTCCTTTCATGGCCGATTTATCTAAGCCATTACTGTGAGGCACTTCCTCTGCAACGTCCCCTGAAGACCTCGCTGCAATCATCTGACAGAAGCGAAGTGCCATTTAACAATAAAATTTATACAGAGTGCGAATACCTTTAGATAAATCAACAGGTATTGACGCTGTGTTGTCCGCGCTTCTATTAGAATTGGGTCTGGAGAATCCCAAACTGAGCACCAAAAGCCTTAAAACTCCCCCCATTTGCTTTTGTCTATTATCTAAACTCTCATAATCTCTAAGGATCCAAGGCTGCAAAGAAAAAATTACGAGTCATGCCGTGGAAACTAACATAAAACCCATTAATCGCAGCAAGAAGATTGCAGAGTAAAGGGAAAAATAAGAGAAGAAGATTACAAATTCCATAAGAGTATAGGACAGTGAAAGACAGAAATTTCGAAATTCAAGTGCGCCCAATTACAAATTCAAAATTAATGATGCATGGTAGAAATTTCGAAATTCAAGCGCACCCAATTACAAATTCAAAATGAATGACGCATGGATGGCGCCGATGGTTTGACATGGACGCAGGATGATGGCAACGCATCTCTCCATAGGATCACATCATGCATATCTCCCGTCCGGCATTAATCTGACAGAGGTACCCTCCATAGCATTAACTTTGCTATGGAGGTGGAAATAGGAATTGCCGAGTAGATCTATTGTACTACTATCTGGTGTATTCAATGCATCATGACTTTGACATATATATTCTTATAATAAATAATGGTTATTAATATGAATTACTTAATAGGTTATTATGAAGTGAATTATAAGGTTCACTTCAATTGTTAACTGAACTGAATGGTGCAACGTTATTTATATGTTATTTATATTTCAAAGAATTACTAGTAAAAAACAAAAATGTATTTAAAAAAAATAGAAAAAGGAAAAAAAAAAAAAAAAAAAAAAAAAATTCTCTCAATATTGCCTAAATTGATAGCCAATATATATCCAAATATATTTAAAAAAGTGCACCTAAGAAAGTTAGAAGAAAATTATCCAATCATTTTTAAAAATGCACGCATTTTTAAAAAGTGTAAGTGGAAAAGTAAAAAATAAAGCTTTAAAAGTACAGTTAAAGAAAATTATCAAGGCAACCAAAAATCCATACTTCGCATAGGTAAAGTGAATGCCCACCTACATGTAGTTAAAACAGAAAAATTCCAATTGCTTTTAAATTATATGCGAATAAGTATTCACATTTATAATAAAGGAATTTATCTATAACATGTATATATACACACACTAGTATTCACATTAAAGTGAATAACGTGAAAAGCTAAAAGTAAAAGTATTAAAGCAAATAAAATGCTAAAGGATTTACATTTTTAAGAAGGTCAAATATAATTTATTAAACATTTTTTTCCTAGATTCAATTTAAGGGTTACCAAAACCCAGTTTTATTTTAAATTCTTTATGTTTTTTTTTTTTTAATCTAAGATGGATTTGTTTGAATCGTTTACTTAATTCAAGGTGTTTTTTGGTTTTTTTTGGAGGCATTGAATCCATTTTATATATTTTAAAAATAATATTTAAAATAATATAACTACAATTTTAGTAAAAAATTATTTTCAAATTTTGGTGAAAAAATGTAAAAGAGGTAGATTGATTCATAAATTTCCATGGATATTACATTAGACAATTCATTACAACAAACATAATATGATAATCCAAATTCTATATTATAAAGGGTTAATTCCTTTACATTACATACATATTATTGTTAATTTTGTTACTATGCATGCAATTTATACAATGTGGAAAATAGAGAATAGATAAAATACAATCACTCACGAATCATAATGAACATCAGAATATGCCCTCGGAAACCCTTTCAGGAGAAATCCCAACTATATGGTGAGGCTACTATGGACTCATTTGTATGGAATGGAAATGATGCAAGTACAATGGAGAAGGCACTCTCTATAGAGTTGCCTAAGACCTGTGGACTGTCGACTACTACAAAACACAAACTCCCTATGTTATGCTCTCTCTCTATCTACACTTAGTCTGCTCTACAATAGAAAAAACTACAAGCGAAGATAATGAAACTCCTTTTTCTCCTAGTGCCCTGGTTATAAAAAAATATGATAGACAACAAGGGGTTAATTTGACCCTTTCAACCCTCAACATGAGCTAAAACTTGACCCTTCTAAAGTATTCTTCATAGCGTTCATGTGACTATCCCCTTTTCCATGCTTATGGGGGTTGACATGACATCATCTTGAACTATGGTGAAAAATCACGACAAGCCAACTTCTAGGAGGCATAACTTTCTCATACAATCGTTGATTGAGGTGATTCTTACATTGTTGGAAAGGTATTAGGGTTTAGATTATGGAATCTAGGTCCATAATAAGTTTAGGGCCATACAAAGTGGTCATATAATGCCTCAAAATGACTCCTAATTTTTTTTCACCCTAAATTTTCCAAATTGAGACCACTGGTAAAAATGACCTTATAAGTTAATTTTCCCATGTTGAAAGGATCGAAGTGGATGACAAATAATATATTGATCCAATATTTATCATAAACTACAACTAAAATTAATCCATTGGTCTCAATAAGGTTCTCTAATATAAGTAGTTTAGTTTAGAATTTAACATCATTACAACTCAAAGGGGCCATTCAATAAAATGATATTAACATTAATATTTGTCCACACAAAGAGGAAAATTATATTGATGTTAACTTTGTGAATTAATTGTTGATTATAAAGTCGAAATATATTCGTAAAGAAATATATTAATGGAATCAAGGCATTTCAAATTCGTGAATTACATCTATTATCGAACAATTATAAATTTGTATCTCAATTGTATGTTACAAGTTTCACTAGTTCTAACGTTGACATAATTATAGGTTCTAACTGGATGGAAATATTATGGTCATTCTTTTTTTTTGTAAGTAAGCATTTGTATTAAGAAACAAAACATATTGTACAAAAGAACTGCCCGGGCATACTAGAGCCCGAAGCTCTGCTGAGAACATGACAGCTAGACCAAAGGACCTCCTACAAAACCCCAAAGAAAAAGGGCAGTCGGCAAGGATAAACTATCCACCTCGGCCTAGAGGAGTAGACAAGAAGAGAGCAGAGCTAAACAAGAAGCAAACAAACGAGCTAGGAGGTAAGAGCACAGCATGGGATTCTACCCAGCTTGAGTGGAATCCACAGTTCGGCCCTTTTTACCTTTCTTCTTGCCAACTTTGACCCATCCAAGTTGATCCGGCTTGGAAGGAAAGACTTGTAGATTAAGCTGGGCGGACGGGGAGATCTCCTTGTCTGAGTCCGAAGGAGAGGTCTCAAGAGATCGTTTCTGTGAGAGCGGTGGGGCGGAAGACTCCTCTGGGCCTGTTGGGGGCGGGTCCTGAGCAAGCGAAGCATCCATCTCGTCCTCATTCACTTCCTCTTCATCTGAACTGGAACTAAAATCATCCATGGGGGGAGGGTCACAAGGCTTCCAGCTTTTGGATTTCGGCTTAGGAGTGACTTTCTTCTTTTGGGCTGGGATTGCTGGACACGATCTATGAAGGTGCCCTGTGAGATGACAATTTCTGCAGCGGAACGCTGTGTTCTCATAATCCAGAGTCTGAGTCCAATAGAAGTCTCCAACCTTGAGAATGATCTGCTCTGGTAAACCTTTACTCATGTCTATTTCTGCGCAAATTCTGGTGAAGGTGTAGATGCCCTTTTCCCCTCTGGAGGTGTCTGTAGCCAGAAAGCGGCCTAAGGAGTTACCTATTCCTTCAAATATAGCAAAGTGCCATGAATGAAATGGGAGGTTGGGAAGTCTGACCCAGATGGGGAGTTTGGTAATGACAGCTGTGGAGGGATCAAAATCTGGGAACCAAGGGGTTAAGAATAGCCCCGCAGAGTCCCAGAACCAGGGGCCCTCAGTCAAAGCTTTTTGATAATCCTCACTGTCAACAAAAACTACAATGAAGAAGCCTTTAGAACAGAAGAGAACCTTGCATTTGTTGGTCCAGTTAGAGTGAACCCATTTGTAGAGATCTGCAGTGCTTGGCCAAAGCCCATTGAACCTGCAAATAATGCCAAATTCAGCAAACAACTGGAGCTTCCTGTCCATCGTTGGATGCATAACGTCAATGGTGGGGGTTTCCTCCAGCTTGTCCACCAAAAAAGGTTTTGGAGCTTGGGCTGGTGCAGCAGAATTCTTGGTTTTCTGAGCATGGACATCATCTTTGTAAGAGAACGTTGCTGCTGAAGATGACTGTCCAGCCGCTCCTCCTCTCAAACGAAGGGAAAGAATGATGGAAGAATTTCTTTGAATATCGTAAAAGGAAAGGGGTAGGAGATCATCAAGCTGTTTACCTTTGAAGAGGAGCCTTTGAGAAGTAGAAGGAATCCCCATCCTGAGGGCCAGTTTTTGCTTGAGGTCCTGCACTAGATCTGAGGAGCTCACCCACTGAAGCAGAGTTTTGCCTGATAAAAGCGCTATAAAGATTCGGAAAGATTCGGAATGCTTCGGGGTCAACTTTCCTTTGCAAGCATAGCTTGTCAGGGGCCCAATCTGTGCCTGCTTTGTATTTCCCTGTGCTGGGAAACAAGCGTTCTTAGTCACTTGGTAAGACTTGAGAGGAGGCAGGGCCTCTCTGAAGCTTACTGTTGCATTTTCTGCTGGGATGAGCAGAGGCAGGAAAACCACCGGAAGCTGCTTCTCACCACGGATTTTTAGAGACCCACTCCGAGAAGTCAGTCCTCTTTGTTGTATTTTGTCGAACACTTGCCATGCATCCTCCCTGCGCAGGCATATTTCAGCTGTTCTAAGAATAGGATTTCATGGAAGCACTTTCAGGCTTCCAGTCCTTGAAAGACGCTCAGAAAGGAAAAGAATCGATGGAAAATGGACAAAAAGAGAAGCCCAGCTCCCCGCCCAAAACCTGTTCGGGGGAAAAGGGACCAAACAGGGGAAAAACACCGTTAATGAAAACGAAACTAAGTCCTCAGGCGGAGGGAACTCTTGCTGCGCCACTATCAGGAAGCGGTCTCCAATCGTGGCTAAGCAAAAAACCTTGCTGGGTTCCTGGCAAGAGCCATTACAGGAAAAGCTGATCTGGTCGCTGGTTCTGAGATCCTCCCCTCCGCCGGCAGAGAACTGCTCAAAAGATGAGCTGCTCGAATCCCACAAGATGGGCCAGCCAACCACAGGATCAGAACCTGGAAGAGGAAGCGCCGAGGGGAGGCGGCGATCCCTGGCTACGTCGAACTGTAAAGCATTGGACCTACTGAAAACCCTAGTCGCCACCATTCTTTGCTCTCAGTTACTTCTCTTCTCGCTCTTTAAGTTGACTTTCAACTGAAACATTATGGTCATTCACTCTAAATATGAAAACAAAATTTTGTCAATATCCTATAAGGGAATGAGGATAATATTGCAAAATTTCAAAGTGGAGTCATGCATAAAAGGTTCATCATTGGAATATATAGAACATATGCAAATTGTGACAATCCAATATGATGAGTAATCATGTCAACAAGGTTATGGTTATTTAAAAGTAGAAGTATAGATTTCAGTAAAACCCTTGTCAACAAAAATGAAGAAGTTGTGTGCACTTGAAAAGTATTGAAGAAGCAAGATACATGTTGGACCAAAGATCACAATGAGAAAGGGGGGTGAATCAGTGTGAGAGCAATTTAACCATTTCACAAATTGTCATCAATGAACAATTACGTGTCAATGCACAATAACCATTTGCAACATATCAATAAACAAAGTAGTGTATCATGAATCTATCATCACATCAGTAAGAATCCATGACATCAACAAAAAAAGACATGCTTTTATGTGGAAACCCATATGGGAGAAAACCACAAATTCATCTTCTTCTTCTTCAATTCATGACATAGATTTGTAGGTACCAACCTGCTGGAGGTAGCTACCCATAAAATATGAAAGCAACTACTTGCGGTAATGTACAACCTGATTGAGGCACTGACCTCGAAAGTGTGCAAGAAACAACTCACTATAGGCTACAACCTAATTGAGGCACCAACCTCGATAACGAGAAAGTTTCAACCTGCTTTAGGTTCCAACCTAATTGAGGAACCAACCTTGATGATGAGTAAGCTTTGACCATCTCTAGGCTCCAACCTTACTGGAGGCACCCACCTCCTTCTTCAAATCCTTATGGACCTCTTTTCAAAATATTTCAAGTTGGAGCCATTATCATTATCAATCACTGAATCATAAGTATGTCACATTCTACAATCACAACCTACAAGTATTGTCACTACAAAGCCTGACACAATATCTAATCAATGTCACTACAACATGTGCAACCACTATCATTACAATCCACTACCATAATATGCAATCACTACCACAATTTTCATATAAATCACTATCACTAGCTATCATGTTGTTATCCACACTCTGATATCATGTTTCTATCCACACTTTACCATACCTTGTCACAACTTTGCTTCAATTTGTTCATCAATCTGGTCACATATTTCCCACCTCAAAAACTATTCTTCTCATATATCTAAAACCACTTCAATATGCTCATAAACCCTCAAAAACATGAAATAGATGTTTTGATCATCAAATATATTTCAACAAGGAATTTCATGCCTTTAGATGCATTCAACTCTTAAAATTGACCGATGTGCAACTTTTGGATTTCAATTTGGCTAAAGAATGAGCTCAAAAACTCAAAATAACCATTTAAAACCATATAATTTGTTAACCATTATATAGAGTTCCATTTCTAGGTGCATTAGACAAATTGGTTAAACATTCAATAAAATTATTTTCAATAATAAAAAATAATATGACCTACTACCACCATGACTCAAACTAGGGTCTCGGCTAATCCACTATCAATGCCCCACGAAATGAGCTACACATGTAGGTTTTAACCCCGTACAGAAATTACCTGCATACGAATTCTAAATCACAGGAAAAATAAAAATGCGAGAGCATAACACATAAAACACATATACACAGAGATTTCCCACTGGATCTCAAAACCGAGACTACCAGCTTGATTTTTATTATATTCCTTTCAATGTTATAATACATATTTATACATGCCGAAGCATCCAATACCATGGACGGAAAACCATCGCGTCCAAAACCATGGACCGAAAACCATAGGTAGGTTCGCCCAACCTAATATAGGGTCCAAAATTTTTTTTCTCGGGGCACTGCCCCGAACCCCATAGAGGGGGGCTATCCGCCCCCCTCAAACCCCCCGGACAAGGGGGGCTGCCGCCCCCCCGCTGCACAAACGACGCAACAAAGGGGGGCTCCGCCCCCCCTCTAAACCCCCGGTTCACTACGTAGGTTAGTCGTGGAAAGAATATAACACAACCCAACAATCTCCCACTTGTTGTTTTCTTTCCACAGGGGGCCACAGGAGAGCTTAGTCATTTTTCCAGCCCTGAAACACCCATTGTTTCTCTACACCAAGAGAACTTCTCAGAGCTCACAGATTTTGTCAATGCATCTGCAGTATTCTTCAAAGTGTCCACCTTTACCAGCACCACCTTTTTGTCTTCTATCATATCCCTCACAAAGTGATACTGAACATCAATGTGCTTTGTCTTTGAATGATAAGCAGGGTTCTTTGCCAAGAAAATTGCACTTTGGCTGTCACAGTCTATCCTTATAGCTCCCTGTACCAACCCCATATTTGAACACAATCTCTGCAACCAAACTGCTTCCTTGCTTGCATGAGTGGCTGCCATGTATTCTGCCTCTGTAGTTGATAGTGCCACTACAGATTGTTTCTTACTCATCCAACTGACTGCACCTCCAAATAGGTTAAACACATACCCACTTGTAGATCTTCTCTGATCCAGATCTCCAGCCCAGTTTGCATTAACAAAGCTAGGAATATCCAACACTCTGTACAATCCTGGTCTTCCTTGGTAGCACAAACCATAATCACTAGTGCCATGCAAATACCTGAAAACCCGCTTCACTGCTGTCCAGTGCTCCTTCCCTGGTTTTGACCTAAACCTGCTCAATACTCCCACTGCATGTGCAATGTCTGGTCTAGTACAGACCATTGCATACATCAAGCTACCGACTGCACTTGCATATGGAACACGGGACATGTCCTCTTCCTCTTCTTGTGTCTTGGGACACTGTTCAGCAGATAACCTCACACCTACAGGAATAGGAACCTTCACCGGTTTACTATCCTGCATATTAAACCTCTGCAGTATTGTCTCGACATACTTCCTCTGGTTTAACCAGAGCTTCCTCTTTGCCCGATCTCTTTTAATTTCCATGCCCAAAATATAGTTTGCAGCACCGAGATCTTTCATGTCGAATTTGGAGGACAATTGGGTCTTCAAATCCTGGATAATTTCTTTGTCATTTCCAACCAGCAACATATCATCCACATACAAGACCAGATAAATAACACGGTCACAAATTAATTTAAAATACACACAATGATCTGCTTTGCTTCTGGTGAATCCAAGTCCACATTTGCTCAAAATGTCATTTACCTAAATGTAATCTCTCATATGTCAAAACCTATATGTTGATGAATTAATCAAGCCCTAATACACTTGAAACAATTGAATTAAATACTTCACAATCGCAAGTATAATATTTCATCCAAGGCATCCAAAATTCAAATTTGATATCTTCTTGGAGCATATCATAGCTTTGGTACCAAAATGAAATGGTCCCACTCGCAATAATATTGTTCTCCCTAAACAACAACAACAAACCCTTTTGCATAAACTATACTTTAAGTTTTCTTTCTCACATCGATGCAAAGCTCAAACTCTTCCCAATTTCCTTATTGGAACATCCCTCCTAAATATCTTCAAAGACGCTAGCTTGCTATTGCTCACAATCAAGAAACACCTAGTTTGACTGGCGAAGGGAAGAAGAAACATCAATTTTATCATTGGAGATATTGTCATTTTGATAATGAATGATGTGACTTGTAGGAGAAAATGGTCAATGCCTTTCTTATTGAACAACATCAAACAACCGTGAAGTTTTGACATTAATGATGCATACCTAGATATTCATGTTAATAATTCAACCTCCACTCACCCTTAGTGGGTTCTCATGGCGTAAAGCTACTATGAGAACAAGAATGAAGCTCCCTTCACTTAACAATTTGTAGATCAAGCAACAACTTGCACAATTAATCGTAGAAGAATGGAGCTCTCGTCACTTAATTATTTCTAGATCAAGCAACAAATTGCACAATTAATCATAGACAACAGAAACAAAAAGAACCTTCTTTCTCAACAATTGATTGAAGAATTCCAAATTTTTACCACTCATCTCCAATCATATCATATTGGATGGGTCCACGAAGCAGTACCTACTTTATGTTTGTAGTGTTGTCTCAGATTTACGATTATACCATTCATTTACACGGTTGATTGTGATGTTACACCCCTCTATTGTTGAGATGTGATATTTTTCAAGCCCTACCAGTTTCACAAAAAGGCACAAAATTGTGGGTATTATAACTTCTACAAGCTTTGCAAGGATAACAATATCTATAATGTCATCTCTTCTTTCACTTTTTCTGCATTTTTTAGAAGATAAGTTATTAACCATATCAATATCCATGAGTTCAAAATGTTTGATATGTTTCAATGCTCATCCCGGCTGGCATTCATCTACTTGCTTTATAGTGCTCACACTTTTGCATGGAGATGTCTTTCTAAGCACAAATTCCAACTCCAATCCTCAACTTACTTCATACCATGCCCTAGTCAGCATCTTCTTCATGGTTCACCTACAACTAAGGATATGAAGGTCACATTTTTTGCATAAGTGTTTCCACAAAAAATGATTAGCTTAATGTTATTAGGAGGACATTCTATAACTGAACATCATGCTCCTGCAATTATTCCATGCACTCTCATTTCAACATCCATTCTTCTAGTATCCAATCGGGTTATTCTTGCCAACTCAATTCCTATAAACAATGATGTCTTTCACTAGAAAAGTGTACAATCAATAGAAATTGGTGACAATTTTTTTCATCATTGCAAAACTCATCATACTTTGTCAATAGTTCCTATTAGATTTAGTCCAAATATGTGATATATTTGTGTGTTATTTATTTTGTCCTTTATGTCTTGTAGTTTATCTACCTTCTTGTGAATATTTCATTGCTAACTCGTTCAAAGATGATCACTCACCTAACTTTGTATCGAATATTTATAACCCTTGAAGACTTGGTCAAGTATGATCACTCTCCACCATCTTTGTACAAATATAACCACATAAAACAATTGTGTAAAACATGTATGATTTGATGTTCTCCTTTGGGTACTTGCATTCTTCTTTCTTCTATGAATATGTACAATGCAGACTACCTATACTAACATCAATTGGTGATAGAGGAAAATGTAGAAGGAAAAGCCAAATTGACAAACCTTTCCATCTTTTGAAGTTTTTGAGTGATGTAGTATCTATTATAGATGGCTTTGAGATCTTGTACATAAGGTGTACCAAGGAGGTTGCATGTGCTCTACATTGCATCCATATTATGGCTTTAAACCTTCCACAACTATAAGTTGTAAGACCTCAACGCTTCTTGTGAACATTACTGTATACTTTTCTTCCTTAACATAGTATTAGTTGGGAACTAATGTTTCCCACCTTCTGGTGTTGCTAATGGTCAATGCCTAAACTTCTATTTGTTAAACTACTCACATTTTTATAATCTACGAAACAACTAGGTAGTTGGAAACAACTTGAAGCATGTTAATATGAGCTTGTGTTAACACCATTGGACACATACCTACACACCATGCCTCAAAAGCTTAAGTTGTTTCCTTTACCCATTTGCTCAACTAGCAACATTTTCTTCTCATGTTCCTATCTTTTTTTCACAGAGACATCTACTTCTTTTGCTATGAAATTAGTTCAAAATCACAATGATTCTATTCCTACTCCACTTTTAATGTTTTTTTGTGGGTTTCTATAATTGGTCATTTCCTTTGCCACATTTGTTCAAAATGTTGTTTACTATTTTCTTAATGCCGAAAGCCCATATTCCCAAATGTAAACTCTCCTACCTCAACAACTATATGTTGATGAATCAATAAAGCCACAAAATGGAAGAAACTCTGAGAGGAGGAGGAGGAGAGGCATTGCAATGCCAATGCCAATGCGAATATGAAGTCGAAAATTGAATCGAATTAGAGCAATCAAGATCCTTGACTATTGAGATAACATGTTTGATAATCACAACCAATTATCTCTCACACTTTACTATCATAGACTCCCAATTTTATTAAGAGTGAAGGGTTGGGATTGCAATGATGTTTATATTTATCTCTTAGATGTTGATACCAATTTTGTTTGCAATGGAGGGCCCAGATTGCACAATGTGGAAAGATTCTCTTGCTTTTACAGCTAGAAAACAAAAGCTACGACTAGACAACAAAAGCACAATCCATGTCATCAAAGCAAAAATAGAGTGATCTATAGTGTTGGTTAACTTTTTAAAATATAATTATCAATAAAACATTTTGACTTGGTCAAATTACATAAAACTAAAACTAAAATAAAATGTAAAATACATAATTATAATTAATAAGAAAAAAACTTAAATCCAACTTAGTTTTGGATCTATCAAGTGTCGAGAGGGATCAAGTCTCCTTTCGACCTAAAAAAGGTTTGCATCTCAAGGGATTTGATTAGTATCAAATTTCTTGAGATGCAAACCTCTTTTAGAGTGACAAGTCTCCTTTCGACCTAAAAAAGGTTTGCATCAAAAGAGGTTTGCATCTCAAGGGATTTGATTAGTATCAAATTTCTTGAGATGCAAACCTCTTTTAGAGTGACAAGTCTCCTTTCGACCTAAAAAAGGTTTGCATCAAAAGAGGTTTGCATCTCAAGGGATTTGATAAGTATGAAATTTCTTGAGATGCAAACCTCTTTTAGAGCGACAGGAAATTTTATCCCTCTCATCTTGGTAGATCCAGAGTTAAGATAGATCTAGGCTGGTATATTTTTTGGTTTAAGTATGTTTAATGTTTAAATATGCTAAGTGTATTTATGTGACTTGAAATTTTCAATAATTAAGGTAAATATTATAAAAATATTAAATTAAAATAAATATTATAATTTTCATATTGATGTTTTTTAGAAATACTATTATAAACACTAAGTTATTAAATTTTAATAAAAAATGATCAAGTCATAAATATATTGCAACAATTTTAAGAGTTGTGAAATAAAATATAATATTGTGTAATTTAAAACGTTAATTTTAATAGTTTTATGGTAATTTAAAAAATAAAAATGATATAATAATAGTTTATGTTTTTTACAAAATGATTTTTATTTATTTATAAATTAATTCAAGGAGGCTTGGGATTGAGTCAGTAGGCCCGCCACAACTATCCATAACCCTAACTAGATAGGTAAACTGAGTTTGTAACTTGGGAACTGTCTATATTAGTTGGAAAACACATTCCATTGTGAGATATCCATCATTTAGGTTGTTTCTTTTGAAAATGTTATAAGTTCAAATCAAAAGGGGTAGAAGATATACACCTCCATACAAGGGGTCGATCCCTTTGTCTCACAGCATATGGATCTCATACACAAGTTACATCATCATCATCGTCATCATTAGTATAAAATATATATATATATTTTAAAACCAAAATGTATATGCAAGTCTTCCCTTACATTGTAGCGAATACATTAGGTAGTTATAACTATATCTTCAAAAAAAATCTTGAGCCATCTTATCCAATGGAAGTATACTTTTTTCCAAAAGGACTCCAAGTCGGACAACAAAAATTGGGGTTTCATCTCTCTCTCTCTCTCTCTCTCTCTCTCTCTCTCTCTCTATCTCTCTTCTATATATATATATATTATATATATTATATATATATATATATATATATATATATATATATATATATGACAAAAATAACCCACCAAAAAACAAAATTCTTGTCATACTGTCACCGATTGATAATACAATTCTTCACAATTGTGCAATGCCAATCCATTTAGATCTGAGGAATATGAGAGGGTTTGATTCTACCATTGACTTTTAAATATCCTAATCTGAATTTACTCTTTTATTTTCCAGATAAGTTTGCATCTTTATTGGGATCACAAAGAACATGGAAATAGGTTATAGAAGAGAACCCTTCCTAGTTCTTTTCATAATCCTTTCTAATGTTTTATCCCTCCAAGAGGAGCCCTCCACCAAATGCTAAATAAGGGGGAAGTCTCTCAAAACAATGAGATAAGCTATTTGGTTTTCTTTGGCTAATTGAACCCCCTCATAAAGGGCATAAGCTTAAGCTTGGTTGTTTATCATATATCCTAAGCCCCATGAATACTACAACTTTAACTTCCTCAAGGCCATAGAGCACCCCTCCCCTCTTGCCACCACTTACATTTTTTCAATTTCAAAAATTAATGTTATAATAAATAAATAAAAATAAATAAATATTGTATTATGAAATTTAAAATTTATAGTTTAAAATTAATATTAAATTGAAATTATTAATTTTTTTTCCATGTTTGTGGATCACAGTAATAGTTTATGTGAAATAAATATTATATTTATATTATTAGATATTTTTTTCCCTATGTCATTCACGACGTCTATTGAGATTATTAGATTTTTTCCCAATGTGTTTTCATGTTCCTCAAGACTAATGACTCGTATATTCACAAAATATTATATCACTCCCTCTTGACTCAACCATGGATCTTGTGTCGAGAGAATCAAACCCATGACCTCTCAATATTAGAGTTGCTTTAACAACAATGACTTGACCAACAAAACTAACTATCAAGGCTAAACTTAATTTTATTTTTTATTTTTTATTTTTATTTATTTATTTTGTGTAAGCTTGGCAGTACCTTTCTTTTCTATTAATCATATATAAGGCAGGAAACAAAATTATGTCCAGTGGCCTCAACTTTCCCGAGGGAAACCAAGTCTATTGGCCACCAATCAACATCATATGCCATCCAAAACTTAAACAGTTTGAGCATGTCCATCCAGGCGAAATAAGCTAGTGTGTCTACTATATGTTTAAACATACTATTGTCCATGTAAATGTTATCTGACCAGATCATTGTAACAAAACAACAAAATAAAGTTATAACTGCATAACTTCTCAACATCTAGTCATCTAACGATTCTATGGGAGCCAGGTCCTTAGCACTCGACCCTGGCATTTCATTCTGGAGCAGGCTTTGAATTTGTTTTTCCGTGCAACCTAAGCAGACATTCTTGTGGTACTCATGCATCTTTATTGCTTAGGTATTTCGATGAATATAGTTTAAGCTAGGCCCCTCTTGCTGGGTTTGCGACGGATCCTCCAAATTCCTGGTACCTATCATTGATTTTGCCAATAAGTTCTTCATAACCCATTAGAGTTGGACTATCTGTTTGAAGAGAGTTTTCCTACCTCGGGTGTGTCCCAGGCTCAAAATCATGGGTTCCCAATCCTTCACTAGAAGCGACTCTTCTGTAGCCTTTGCGTTCAATTCTGCCTCCCATGACGAAATTAGGGACTTGACCTGTTCTGGAGTTCCCCCACTATAGGCATGCAGGAGTTTTTTCATAATTTTCCTCCCCTGTTTTCCTGCCCCTCTTCCGTTGGATCTTGCTGGTCGAGGCCAATGACATTTTCCTGTTATTGTTGTTATGTTTAGAGTTGCAGTGGCAACCTCTTTTCCACGGCTCCGATTTTTCCTTCACCATGTTGCCTTCGATCAAAGTTTCCTTCAACCACAGGAGCTCCTAGGTTCTTGCCTTGTCCTGGAGCAGAAGTGATGGAATCGGAGGGAGGAGAAGATTAGACAGACTTGAAAGAGTAATGTATGCAAAAAAGTTAAAACCAAACCAAATGCGAGTGTTTCCATCCATCCATTCCTTGTGGAACACAGTTACTGTGTGAAACCAAATTCCCCCCAACCCCTTCACCAGTTGCCTATATCCTCTCTGTACCCAAACTTAGGTGAATTCCCTCCCTCTGGCTCACTGTTCTCCCTTCGGTGGAGCCAGACCTCTGGCTCCATGGATTAAACCCCGTCGTGACCGAATTGATAGACTCATAGGTGTTGGGACACTTAGGTATTGGGATACATGTGACAAAGCAGATCCTAACTGAATTGACAGACCCGCTAATGCTTGGTGACCTCGGCTCACCATTCATGCCTCTATGGACCATAAAATTTCTAGAGAACCCAACCTTGATGGGATTGAAAAGCAGGTTGTTAAAGGGTGTGCATGCGTTTGATTGCATTCCCTCCCTTTGAATTTTCATTCTATCCCTAACCCAGCCAGGCCTCTAGATCCAAGAATTTAACCACACAATTGGAGAATTGACAGTCGCACGGGTATTAGGGTCGCCCGAATCCCCTTTCATGCCCTTCTAGGCCAAAGGCTTGTCAAGAGATCAAACAATGGCCGACTGGTTAGACACACCGATTTTAGAGGGCGGCGACTCCCCATTCCTAACCTATTGGACTAGAAGATTACTCGAAGACTAGACAATAATAGACTG
Source organism: Pinus taeda (assembly GCA_000404065.3). Taxonomy (NCBI): domain Eukaryota; kingdom Viridiplantae; phylum Streptophyta; class Pinopsida; order Pinales; family Pinaceae; genus Pinus; species Pinus taeda. The sequence goes on from APFE030489684.1 coordinate 22,905, forward strand.
AACAAACATACAGGTAATATGAACCCTAGACTCCCCATTCATCTGTCTCTGGCCCATAAATTTTTCGAGCAACTGTAGGCTCTCAGAACTGCCTCTGTCCCGTCCAGGTTCCAAGCACCTGGGTTTGATGAATGCAGGGGCACAATTTACAACCCCAGTGCTAAGAGAAGACCCAAACCATCCATGCATGCCCCTTTGAGCCAACAATTTGCCATATAACACTAAAATTAAAATGTTGGACATCAACAACAGTGAATTGAGCTAAATTCTACCAGAAACATGCGGAACGATCACCAACCTTTGCCAATCCAACCTCCTTTCTTACAGCATAGGCTCCATATCTAGAACAAGGAGGGCCTGAAATATGCACAATGTCCCTGTCTAGCTGAAGCACTGTTGGCGTCAATCTCTCCTTTTGCAGGTGAATTTGACCACCCTACTACCAGTCTCGACTCCTGTAGGCAAGCTCCTCCACAGACCGTGCATGCAAACAATGACAACCCTCACCACCTTTCCCGCTTGTATTCATCCTACCTTTGTTGTTTGTCTTCCCAATGCAGCTGCCACTTATGGCTATCCTCTCTAGGTTTTTATCACCATGATCATGTGGGGTCGTTGGGTGGGTCGCCCACCTGCCCTGTCCTCCATCCTCTTACACATGTCAATGATTCGTGTGGGGATATCCTATCCTATTGCACCTCGGTTGGGGTTAAAATTAAAATTATTAGATATTAATAAAACAATCAATTTTTTAATAGTTAATAAATTATAAAATCATTTTTTTTAATAATTAATAAATTACAGAATTAAAGATTAATTAATTTAATAAAAATATATATATTTGTTTAATTAATATATATAATATATTATATATATATATAATATATATGAATGGATGATGATGATAATTAAAACATTTCCCCTTTCCCTTTAAAAAAAAAATTTTTTTAAATATTATTTTTAATGATAGGTTAATTAAAATTTAATATATTAATATGCAATTATAATATAATACAATAAATTATTTAAAATAAGTAAAATTCAAATCAAATAAAGAAATAATTAAAAATGGATTAATTCTTTTAACCGATTATAAAAATTTAAAAAATTAATTTAAGTAATAAAAAATTATATTGAAAATATTTATGTAGATTATTAAGCTTTAATTAATTTAAATTCTTATATATCAAATATTAATATAATACAATAATAAAATAGAAATTTATTTTAAAAAAATTTACATTTTAAATTAAATATGAAAAAGATATCAATCATTAAAATAAGAATAATTAATATATTTAATTAAATAAATATTAAAATAAAATAATGAATATACCTAATAAATAATATACATAAAATTCTAGAGTCTAGATTAAATTATTATTATTATTTTTCTAAATTAATGAATATTTTTATATTTATTAAATAATAATAATAATAATAATGAAATATTATTTTTTAAATATCGACTTAAACCAATAATAATAATATTAACTAAATATATAATTTATTTTTTTTGTAAATCAGACTAATTCTATTATATTACAAAAAAGTTACAGTGAGTTACATTCGCCACCCTGAGTTGGCTCCTTGAGCATTTTAACATTCTGAGACCTATACTGAGCCTGAGAAAAATGGAACTATGAAACTGTCCGCTGACTAGAACCATCCATAACTGAACCCCAGACTAGAACCAGCCAAAACTTAACCTTCCACTCCTTGCCATAGTGAGAGAGGAGCGTACAGACCCCGACATGACCGACATAGCTTGACATTGCCAACGCAGACTTTAAAATTGACATTATAGACACAGGCTTTATAAGCAACTTTAAAATTGAAATTACAGACGCAGATTGACTCTCATTACTGACTATTGAAGCTACAATAACGACCAAAAACTGAACCCAGAGGAACCATACCACCCCGAACGACCGAGCCGCTTGCCTAGGTGCATGGGTTTGGTGGCTCCTCCACCGCTGGACTGATGAATGCACCTGGTTGCTCCTCTTCCACTGTGCATCCATAGGAGTCTGAGTCTGAAGCGCTCGTGTCTGTGTATGGCGCGTCTTCTCTCTCAGGCTCGCTTGGTCCGGCTCGTTCTCCCGCCACCGCACCCATGGCTTCCAGAGGTTGTAGTCGCTGACCCGGAACAGGCGAGGGTGGCCGTGGTGCTGCATGGGCTTCTGGTCGGGCAGCATGGTCGCATTTCTCAATTCGTACTGAGACAAAGTATACCGCATTGTCCAGCCGACACGGGATTCGGAAGCGGGTTGCCAGATGCCTCCCGAATGGACACACCCTGGCTCTTCCTCTTCCCCTTCCTCGTCCGCGCGCTCGGCGAGCTCCGGGAGAGCGGATTTCCTCCTCGGATGCTGAGGAGCGTGGCGATGATGCCCGCCCTCTGGCACCTCCTCTGGAGCCTCCCCGTATGCAAGCACCACGCTGCCGCTCACATGGCATCCTGTGAGCAACACAGAACCAATTCTACCCAGAGATTGCGAATGTTGTGCACCACTGTGGATGATGGACCCTTGCAACAGCTCACACACCAAATTACACACCAAATTCAGAAGGAGAGATGGAATATGGATATAAGCAGCCTTGCTTACCACCCTAGTCGCAAGCCGAGCCCTTTCAGGAGCTACGTGGAGTGAGCTGCTTCCGGAGGGCCGAGCAGACCAGAACCAGAGGACCAAATCTTGAACCAGGACACCGAGGGATGGAAACGCCGCGACACTCAGATCTTCTGGAGGTCGAGGGCGATCGTGAACCATGCAGCTATCAGACTGAACGACATACCATGCTTCCACCTCCAACACAGAGCCACGAATTCCCTTCGAAACCGGGCTTAAAACCAGGGCCTCCGGAGCTGAGGGCCGAGGTCTGTGTTTGGGCTTATGCCTCCTTGGTTCTAACATCCAAGAACCAGGCACCCCACTTACCAGCGTGATCAGACAGAACTCTCTGCGCACAGAGCTTCGCTCTCACCGAACCCCTCTCATCGTCGATCTGAGACAACTAACCGATATATCCCTGCACCTAGAAATTCTCCCTCCTCCTCCATTAATGCTGGCTGGACCGAATGACCGCCTTCTCGAGGCTTCGGGCCACTTGGCTCGAGCTGGCGGCCACTTGGCATTTAATGAGGCCGCCTCCTCCATTATTGCATCACATAACACCCGCATCCGAGGATATTTATAATTTTATTATTCATATAAAATAAAGATTACAGTGAAAGTACCAAATTTTATTAAAATAAATAAAGATTTTTTTTTAAAACAAATTATAAAATTAAAAAGGTTAGTTATATATAATATATATATATATATATATGGGGGAAATTATATAATAAGTTTATATTAAATATTAAATTATAGATAAATTAATAAAATACTACAATATATTTTAAAAAGTTTTAAATTTAAATTGGTTTTAAAATGGTAGTTATATATATATATATATAATATATATATATATATATATAATATATATATTTAATATATAGAGAGAGTTATATAATATATAATATATTAATATATATATAATATATATATATATATAAGACATATTTTTAAGATTATTAGTTTACTAATAACAATCATTTGAAATCAATTAAAAAAATAATTCAAAATATATGATGAGTAGAAAATTATAAATAATTGAAGTTATTTTAAATGGTGATTTTATTATTATTATTTAAAATTTGCTAAATAAAAATATAAAAAGAATATTTTCTTTATATTTAAAAAGGAACTTCACTTGACTACTAGAATTTTGTGATATAAATTCTCTATTAACGAGGCCAACCATGTGAAGGTGGAAGTTCATTTTCCCCCTCCCCTCAACTCCTAATTTACGGTTATACTACTATATCACTCATTACTCATCACTCCCCCAAACCCACTTCCTATGTGATTTCCCTAAGCAACATATTAAAGTTCGTTTGATCTACCCCATCAATTGTAGATTATATAATATTACTATTTCACTCAACACTCTCCAATCCCCCCATTTAATTTATCGTGCAATAATTTAAAATTGAAAATAGACATCAAGTTTTGATCATTACAAAAATATTACTGCAAATACAAAAAGATACCATATAAAATTTTTCTCATTCTCACACAAATTCTCACATTCCAAGCACATACACAATCACAATGAACAAATGACAAATAAACAAACAACCCAATCAAACATCAATCATCATTACATTCAAAAATATAATAGATATACAAGCATCACATCAAATTTTCATCATTCCATTAAAAAACATATAGATACACAAGTACTCAAACATCATATCACATTTTCATCATTACATAAAAAACATTGTAAATACACAAACATATAAACATTCCTCCACATTTTATTACACACAAGATTGTAAATACACAAAAAACAATGTGATGAAGAATACAAACACACAATCATAAATGCATACAATCAAGAATACAAACACATAATAATACATGTGTACGACCAAGAATACAAGCACACAAACAATCAAGAGTACAAATGCACAATGAAAAATGCCTACAATCAAGAGTAGAAACACATAGTGCAATTACTATACACCAACCAATCAATGTACATACAATAAAGACATACAACTTGATCATACACAAAACACATTAATCAATGTATACAATAAAAACATACAACTCGACCATACAAAAATTCAATCACTAAATAGGTATACACATGTTTTTGCAATTACTATATACTAATCAATAAATGTACATACAGTAAAGACATACAACTTGATCATACACAAAACACATCAATCAATGTATACAATAAAAACATACAAATCGATCATACAGAAATTCAATCATTCAATAGGCATACATTTTTTTTGCAATTACTATACACCAACCAATCAATGTACCTACAATAAAGACATACAACTTGATCATACACAAAACACATCAATCAATGTATATAATAAAAACATACAACTCGACCATACATAAATTCAATCACTCAATAAGCATACAATTTTTTTTGCAATTAATATGCACCAACCAGTCAATGTACATACAATAAAGACATACAACTTGATCATACACAAAACACATCAATCAATGTATACAATAAAAACATACAACTCGATCATATAGAAATTCAATCATTCAATAGGCATACATTTTTTTTCCAATTACTATACATCAACCAATCAATGTACATACAGTAAAGACATACAACTTGATCATACACAAAACACATGAATCAATGTATACAATAAAAACATACAACTCGATTATATAGAAATTCAAACACTCGATAGGCATCCATTTTTTTCTTGCAATTACTATACACCAACTAATCAATGTACATACAATAAAGACATTCAACTTGATCATACACAAAACACACCAATCAATGTATACAATAAAAACATACAACTCGATCATACAGAAATTCAATCACTCAATAGGCATACAACTTTTTTTTGCAATTACTATACACCAACCAATCAATGTACATACAATAAAGACATACAACTTGATCATACACGAAACACATCAATCAATGTATACAATAAAAACATACAACTTGATCATATAGATTCAATCACTCAGTGAGAATGCAATTTTTTTTGCAATTATTATACACCAACCAATCAATGTACATACAATAAAGACATACAACTTGATCATACACAAAACACATCAATCAATGTATACAATAAAAACATACTACTCGATCATACAAAAATTCAATCACTCAATAGGCATACAACATTTTTTTGCAACTACTATACACCACCCAATCAATGTACATTCAATAAATTGAACCACTAAATAGGCATCCAAAAATTGTGCAATTATCACAAAAACCCATGGTTGGAAAAATATTATATTGATTAAATCAAATGCAGGTTGATTTAATATTAGATTTGCAATGAACATGTTGTAACTATTTATATATATGCATTATTTGATACTTTTAATCTACAATCTATTAAACTAAAACTATCTAGTTCTAAAATAAACAAATAAAAGCAAATGAAAAGTAAGGTGGAGAGAGGGACACAAACCCTTGAGGATAGCCATGGTCCATCCTGAAGAGCAATGAGAAAGGGCTTTGAGCCCTTTCAAACAAAACAATACTTTTTATTATTATGGTGTTTTTAGAGTAATTACATAATAAAGATGAAAAATAAATGAATGCTAGTTTATTTTGGGTCATGATAACATAATGAATTCATAATGACATGTAGATATTTCATCTATCCTAGCATGCTTGTACATTCTTCATGTGCTTTCTTATCATCTGCCAAAAAAACAACAACAATTATTAAAATTTAGTGGTCATCTATACCATATCTCTAAAGTAGCAAAAACTTTATGAAGAATCAAATTTAATACATTGGGCAAAGTGACCAACATAAATTGATAATTGAAAGGCAGTGAATAAATTGAAAGCTCATATAGAGCTTTGAATTTACCTTTCCACCATTTACTCTAAGTTCTAATGTAACCTTGATATGCCCGTGCAACACAAGTCATCATATAGCCTACAACCCATTTGCACATATTCATCAAATTAAAAGATATAATCAATTAAATGCAAACAGTCCCAGCGAAACATGGAGTTTGGCCTTTTAGAATTTGGAAAGGGAAAATAATTATTTTTCTTGACTACTAAAGAGAAATAAAAATACAACAATAAATAGATTTACTATCAAATCATTTATACGAAAATAAATAGATTTCTTATCAAAATAATCACAGCTATCTCCGTAATTCTATTTGTAATTCTATTTGTTATCATAATCATCACAGCTATCATCACAGCTATCACTCTAAATTATAAATGAATGGGCATACCAAAAAAAATCCAATAGTCAGTCAAGGAAATGTTGTTTTCCTTGTGCTTAGATTCAATGTCCACGTATGTACAAGGGATGATCCGGGAGAATGGGCAGTGCATTGGGAGACCCAACAACCAACCGTAAGCCCACTACTCTATTTGGCAAGGTCTCCACCACACATGTAAAGGTAAAGGTGATTGGAGAGAAGAATCCAAATATAAACACAGAAATTTAATCTGAACAGTTATGATCGATGAAATTTGTGAGTATGTCACATCCAAAGACAAAGCCACATACAGAAAATTCACAACGTTAAAAAGATAGACTCGGGCGTTTTACTATTTTGGAGTGAATTGAGTATTATTGGCAAGCTGACTCTGGCGTTTTACTATTTGGAGTGAATTGAGTACTATTGGCAGGTTCATAGGAAACAGTGAAATATTTCAAAATAGCCCACACCCTTGCAACTTAAAGTGGGACAGCAAAAAAAATCACACAGAAAAACTTGGTTGAAAGTTTCCAAAGCGAAAGGAACTCATCATTAAAAATTGTTAAATGCTTTTTTATGTACATATTTCGATGAACTTAACAAATATTTTGTTAAAGCATTTTAATGCCAACCAAATTAAGAATGATTAAATACAGAGAGAGAGCCCAGTATTTGAGCAAATTTACCAAATTATGAAATAAAAAATAGGTATGGGGTTTTATGTAATCTCATATGTACAGGGTAATTTGGTCGTGGGTGAGATTGGATTAGATACTGAGCCTTTGCATCCGTATGGAGGGTGTCTGGAGAGCTAGAGAGGATAAAGGGGTGACCCAACAACTGAGCAGCCTCTGCATCAATATGGAGGGTGTCTTGGGGAAGATGGAGAGGATAAAGGGGTGACCCAAATCAAATCCGTGCCTATAGAAAAAACTTGAGCCATTAAATTACAAATCCAACATAATCCAGAAATTCAACATAAACCAAATATATTGAATCCAAATATAAACCCAGAAGTTCAATATAAACCAAATGTATTGAATCCAAATATAAACCCAGAAATTCAATCTGAGTAATATGGAAGGGCACCTGGAGACATACAAGCAGAGGGATCTAAGCTATAGTTAGAGAGCCAAAGAATAGGCAGCACGACCGGTGAAGTTTCACTACCCGATTCCTGAACATCGGGAAGGGATACCCTCCAGAATCCAACCCCACCTCCTGAACCTACTCATTCTCAATCTCCCGGGCTTCAGCTAAGAATATAGATTTTTGGATAATAGCTAGGTTCAGTCTTCAGCTACGAATGATAAAATAAATCAGTGAAGAGCAAGCCACGAATGATAAAATAGCTAGGTCCAGGCTTCAGCCACGAATACAGATTTTTGGATAATAGCTAGGTTTAGGTGTCAGCTACGAATGATAAAATAAATCACTGAAGAGCAAAGCCATGAATGATAAAATAGCTAGGTCCAGGCTTCAGCCACGAATATAGATTTTTGGATAATAGCTAGGTTTAGGGTTCAGCTACGAATGATAAAATAAATCACTGAAGAGCAAGCCACTAATGATGAAATAAATCAGTGAAGAGCGTTGCTGGGGCCTTGGATGTAATAGCTAATGCAGATTGCATCAATAATTCAGTGCAAAAACTGAGATAGGAGAGAAGCTTACCCACTTTTACAAGAAATTCAAAGAAATACATTGCAATCTGAACAAACATACAATCCCAAATCATGTGAACAACTATTTTTACTGTTTCAAAAGCGAAAGGAGGACAACAATATCTGATGACTAAAAATTGTTAATTGCCTTAACAAATCTTTTGTTAAAAAATCTTATGGCCAGCAAAATATACCGTACGGCGTAAATAAAAATTAAGAATGATTAAATACAGAGAGTGCCCAATATTTTAGAAAATTTACCAAATTAGGAATAAAAAAAGTTCTGGGGTTTTATGTAATCTCCTATATTCTGGCTAAGTTGGCCTGGGTGGCTAAGTTGGCCTGGGTGAGATTGGATTAGATACTAAGCCTCTGCACCGGTATGGAGGGTGTCTGGGGGCTGTAGAAGATAAAGGGGTGACCCAACAGCCTCTGCATCAGTGTGGAAGGTGACCCAACAGCCTCTGCATCAGTGAATGATAAAATAAATCACCGAAGAGCGTCGCTGGGGACCTCGGATTTAATATGCTTAATCTAGAAATAGCTAATGCATAAACAATCCCTTATATTATTTACTAAGCAGACAGAAAGATAGCAGAGAAACTTACCCACTTTACAAGAAATTCAATTCAATCTGAACAATCTCTTAATCACACATGCAATTGACAATGACTTTAAAACAGAGTCAGTCAAGAAAATGTTGTGCTTACCTCTGAGGGATGAATCGACATTGATAGACATGATATTTGCAAGCGTTACAACGTTGCTCAAGCCCTAGGTAGCAGGAATAATCTGGGAGAATAGACGGTGCATTGGGAGACGATGCGTAAAACAAATGTTGTGACCGAGCAACCCATCGTAAGTCCACCGCAACAACGCAGAAACCAGTTCTGGAGCAAGCACCGGCCTATGGAGCAAGCACCGGCCTATGCACCATATACGAAGCTGTAATTACGCCCTTCAAAACAAAACGGGTAAGCTAAGGGTCGCTGTTAACTCCATCTTTTAACACCAGGCTCTCAGGAACTTCTCATCCAGAAAAATGCTTCGACGCCGACCATATTCGAAAGGCATGCCCGATTTCTCTCGCTTTCTGTGCAACGAGAGATTTATGATGCCGCCTCAGATGATCTAAGTTAAAAAACCAAATAACATGGATTCAGATTCAGATGATCTAATTTAAAAACCCAAGAAACCACCTCACCGTGGATGCCCAACATTTAATTTAATAAAAACCAAGAAACATGGATACAGAGGATCTAATTTAAAAAACCAAGAAACCGCCTCACCATGGATGCAGAGGATCTGATCTAAAAACCAAGAAACCACAGGTTCTGCGTAATAAAACGCTCCCGGTGGACATTATTCGACGATGGTCACCGCTCAGATCCAACTGCGATATTGGCCGGCCCTGTTTCTCTCCATTTATGCGCAAATTGGCGATGTTGAAGATCTAATTTAAGAAACCCAACAACACTGAACATCTCAATTTATTTACAGGAATCGAGCTATGCCAGTGATTTTTCTAAAAATCAAATTGATTCCTCTCTCATTTAGCTAATCTAGTTTGCAACCCACAACTCATAATAAGAGTGATCCATACAAAGAGTTTGAAAATAAATTTACCGGAATGCCTCATTTACCTGTCATCGAGTCAGACAGATGCGCATTTAACTGTGATCCCTGGGCAGAGTTGTCTTGATTCAATAATTGACGCGCTACCTACCTCTTCCTCTACATCTCAAGGAACACAAGCACGCCTCTACCTCTCAAAGAATACAAGCACACCAGACAGACACACACCAAACAGATGACGAAAACAAACATAACAACAGAGACCAAACCACATTCATACACACACAACATATGGACCTCCAGACACACCAGACGCACTAGGCTGACCACACAATCCAGGAAACTCCGAGGAGAGGAGGAGAGGCACTGCAATGCCAATGCCAATATGAATCCAGAAATTGAATATAATTAAAGCGATTAACATCCTTGACCGTTGAGATAACCTGTTCGATAAGAGCGGAGCGCTAGGATTACAACGCTGGTTATCTCGTAGATGATGATGATGCCAATTCTGTTTGCAACCGATGACTCAAATTATCTTTTAAATGATGCCATTTCTGTTTGCAACGGAGGGCTCAGATTATCTCTTACATTTTTTTTTAGCTTTTTTTAATAGCTACACAACAAAAGTACAATCCAGGTCATCAAACTAAAAATAGTAATAAAAGCACAATCCATGTCATCTAACTAAAAATAGTAATAAAAACACTCTCCATGTCATCTAGGTAAAAATTGAATAGTAATAAAAACACAATCCATGTCATCTAACTAAAAATAGTAATAAAAGCACTATCTATGTCATCTAGGTAAAAATTGTCCTTTGATAAGCACTATGACAATGGGTGTTCCCACCTTCCTCGTGTTGCTAATGGTCAATGCCTAAACTTCTATTTCTGAAACTACTGGCATTTTTAGAATCTACCAAACAATTAGGTAGTTGGAATCAACTTGAAGAATGTTAAGATGAGCTTGTGTTAACACTCTTGGACACGTATCTACAACATTTTCTTCTCATGTTCATATCTTCTTTTTTTATCACAAAGATATTTACTAGTTTTGCTATGAAATTAGTTCAAAATCTTAATGATTCTCCTCCTACTCCACTGTTAATTCTTTTTTGTGGGCTTCATAATTCGTTCTTTCCTTTTCCACATTTGCTCAAAATGTCATTTACCTAAATGTAATCTCTCATATGTCAACACCTATATGTTGATGAATTAATCAAGCCCTAATACAGTTCAGACAATTGAATTAAATACTTCATAATAGCAAGTATAATATTTCATCCAAGGCATCCAAAATTCAAATTTGATATCTTCTTGGAGCATATCATAGCTTTGATACCAAAATGAAATGGTCCCACTCGCAATAATATTGTTCTCCCTAAACAACAACAACAAACCCTTTTGTATAAACTATACTTTAAGTTTTCTTTCTCACATCGATGCAAAGCTCAAACTCTTCCCAATTTCCTTATTGGAACATCCCTCCTAAATATCTTCAAAGACGCTAGCTTGCTATTGCTCACAATCAAGAAACACCTAGTTTGACTGGCGAAGGGAAGAAGAAACATCAATTTTATCATTGGAGATATTGTCATTTTGATAATGAATGATGTGACTTGTAGGAAAAAATGGTCAATGCCTTTCTTATTGAACAACATCAAACAACTGTGAAGTGTTGACATTAATGATGCATACCTATATATTCATGTTAATAATTCAACCTCCACTCACCCTTAGTGGGTTCTCATGGCGTAAAGCTACTATGAGAACAAGAATGAAGCTCCCTTCACTTAACAATTTATAGATCAAGCAACAACTTGCACAATTAATCGTAGAAGAATGGAGCTCTCATCACTTAATTGTTTCTAGATCAAGCAACAAATTGCACAATTAATCATAGACAATAGAAACAAAAAGAACCTGCTTTCTCAACAATTGATTGAAGAATTCCAAATTTTTACCACTCATCTCCAACCATATCATATTGGATGGGTCCACGAAGCAGTACCTACTTTATGTTTGTAGTGTTGTCTCAGATTTACGATTAGACCATTCATTTATACAGTTGATTGTGATCTTACACCCTTCTATTGTTGAGATGTGATATATGTCGAGCCCTACCAGTTTCACAAAAAGGCACAAAATTGTGGGTATTATAACTTCTACAAGCTTTGCAAGGATAACAATATCTATAATGTCATCTCTTCTTTCACTTTTTCTACATTTTTTAGAAGATAAGTTATTAACCATATCAGAATTTCTCTGGTGGCATCAGAAATAGGCAGTATTAGTGGCTCCCTACGCACTGTTCTTCCTCCCATATTGCCTGAATTCTACACACTATAAGTTAGCACAGGTAACACAGCAATAGACAGAGTCAGCGATGGAACAGCAAGTCATTATGATTTATATCGGATGATATTTTTCAGCATAAATACCATTAAATACTTGCTATTATGGAATGTCATATAGTTCGGCATAACCAAATAAAGGACTGACACACATGCATAAGTAGTTTGGGAGTCACCCTCGCCCCCCTTTGAAATGATAGGTCGCCTTCGACCTAGTGAATGAAGGAAAATCATGCTGGTGGCGACATACAGGGATGATGGGAATGGTAAGGTACGCCTATTTATGAAAGGATCGCAAGAGATATCAGAGTGCTAAAATCAATGTATCAATTAGTGAAGAGATGCTATGAGGTGATTTTGAAAAGGGAAAAAGGACATCTGACACAAAAAATATACTTTACCATCATCATTCCACTTAAAGCTTATTATGATTGATTTTTTTAGAAGATATCCATGCATAAAGGTTCAATATAAATTAGGAACATAATCGCTCTGTAGTAAAGATACCAAATAAGGAAAGGGACTTATAATAACTATTGATGTTGGAAATATGACTTCAATACCATCATCAGAGCTTCTATTTCCTGCAGGCATCTATAGCCTTGACAGAGTTGCTTTCTAACCCTTTGGAACCATGGTCCTTTATGTATAATAGGGAAAGTGCATTATGATATCAGAGTGGAGACCAATATGTTGGCTTGGTGACCAGATGAACACATTGCTATTCACTAGGAAGGAGCAAAAGGTGGGTAGGCCAGCTTGTGATGAGACTTCTTGTTGCAAGGACTTTTTATTTCTTGATTCATCCATTGAATCATATCCCTAGTGTGGTGGCCATAGTGGGAATTCCACTTTGTTTCTTCCTTATGATCATGGTAGATTGGCTCGTGATGAGACCCCATATCCTCCATCTGTAACAAAATCATACAATTGTTAGTATATATATATATAGAACAACACTTCCTATTTATACATAGAGGGTGGCTCAACACTCCTTAGGAGTAGGAATGGTGGAAGAAGTCTAAACATATCAAATAGAAGAAAGTATGCCCTCAACCTTATTTGATGATAATGAACAAAGAGAATTATAGGGTTTAAGGAAGAACCAGCATGGCACAAGTAATCAATCTCTTTGATTTATAATGGAAATGAGGACAGTGAAGTGATATAGATGGTTGTGTCGATTCTTTTTCAATCAATACAAAGCAATATTGTTTAAAGATGATAATATTCAATACTTTCTTGTTCCAGTAATCCTCAGATTTGTATCCTTTCATATATATTTGTACCCTTGTGCTTGATAGATGGTCATAAAAAGTGAAATAATATTCACAAAGTGTTTATTTCCTAAAGAAAACCTCACACAAAGAGTGTTGTTCCTTAAAGGGAACAGTAACTGTTCCCTGTAAGGAACAACGAATGAAAAATACACGTGGATGGTGTTGTTCCGTGTTGGGAACAGTAAAAGGATATATACATGATGGTGTTGTTCCTTATAGGGAACAATAGCTGTTCCTTAGGAGGAATAGCATGAAGAAAAATTGCACACTAAAACTGTTGTTCCTTAGAGGGAACAACAATTGTTCCTTAGAGGGAACAGTAGTTGTTCCTTATAAGGAACAACGAAAAGAGAAAAGTAATTAGACTTGAAATTGTTGTTTCTTAGAGGGAACAACAATTTTTCCTTAAAAGGAATAACAATTGTTCCTTATATGGAATAGTGGAAAAACAGATGAAAATGAAACTGTTGTTCCTTAGAGGGAACAACGGCCGATATTCCTTATAGGGAACAACAATTGTTCCTTCAAGGGAACAGTGAGAAAACAAGTCCAAACG
>APFE030489691.1:0-20909 GCA_000404065.3 Pinus taeda
GCCTTCCTCCAGTGATCAAATATGCTCTTACAAAGTGGTCTCAAAGTGTCAAGGTCAAATTTTGTCATTTCAGTGAGTCTTCAAGCAAAATTTGGTCACTAGGCATTAGGTCTAGGGTTTGCTTTAACTCCTTTTAAAGTTGCCCAAATGCCAATCTATGTCACTATTCAGCTGAGTCTATCATCATTCATAGGGTTTTCATTATCATGTCAGTGTCTAATGAGTCATTTTACATCTTGTTCATGCTTCAGTTGTGCCTTGGCAAATTCATTTCCCTCTCCTAGGGTTTTGAAGCCAATTTCTCTTGGACGGTCAAATCATCAGCAAAACTTGTATCCAGATGTTCATACACCTTCCCCTATCCTTAAAGTACCTTATAAAACACTTCCCATCCCTTAGATCTGCCAAATTTCTCATTTTTCCACAAACCCTAGTTTCTAGCTACAACCTGGCAATTTTCTAGGTTGGGCCTGTGTTTTTCCCTTTTGGATCCTTTCCCCTCACTCAAGCTCTGATATTCCACTTTCCCCTACTCCCAAACATCCCTCCCCACTCCTAAAAATTTCCCCAAGAATTTAGAAGCCCCCTATCCCCTTCATTTCGCTCCATTTCAACAAAATTCCTTGTTTCACACATCGGGACAAGTCACACTCAAATGATGTTCCAGAGCAATAAAAGATGAATTTAGGAAAATTGAGAGAGGTTTTTGTCCACAACATGCCAAAGAAGAAAATTATCCTTCACTTTTTGCACATGTGTCATGGTTTGAGAGAAATGTCAAAGAATACCGTTGCCTCAGGAGAATCAAAGGCACCTCTGAAGTGACCTTGGGAAAATCAAGTTTTCTCCTAGCTTGGTTGGCAAAATGATTTTATTGATGGGTAAAATGATAACTGACACAAAGATTATTTCCAATTGAGCTATCATGAGCTCAATTTGGGGTTGAGGAAGGCATTCAAAAGTTGACTTCAACAACACTCTTCCTTGAGGCAGCCTCATTTGGCACTTTTTGACCAGTCTTGGGAGATTTGACTTTTGATAGGGAAAATGAACTCAAAATTGAAAGATTTCAGTTGGGTTGGAAAGTAGACTCAAATTTCTTTCCAACGAGCTATTGTGCACCCGATTCTGACATCGAGAAGACCTCCAAAAGCCTCGTGCAAAAGGGCGCGACCCGTCAGGGCACCTCCAGCAGTGTAAAAATTACACAGGCGCGACCCGTCAGAGGCGAGCAACCCGTTGGGAATTCCTCCACCAAATTTCGCCAGTAAGCTACCAAACAACCCCAGATTGCTTCAAGGTTGCAAGTAGGCCTCTCCTCATGAAAATACATTGTTTGCCAAAGTGTGAAAAGCATGTGAATGTGGTTTAAAGCCAATCATTTTGAACTAATGAATCCAAGCATATTTTGCTCAAAAATGTCAAAGTGTTGGTAGAATAGGGTTTGTCTTGTGTGTTTTTTCAAGTTATCCCTTTATACACCCCCACTTTTTCCCTACATCCTCATTTCCACCTCCCTGCATCATTTTATTCATTCCTCCCTACCAAAAATATCAAATCCCCTAAACCCTAACCCTAATCCCTAAAAATCAAAGAAACTAAAGACCTAAACCCTACCTTCATAAAGCCCTTTGCAAATCATATATATGTGATGGGGTATATATCATGATTCCTTCCCTTAACTCCCTATTTCATATGTTTTTCCCAATTTCCCTTCAAAGTCTCCCTTCCCTAATATTTCCCTTGTGCTATTTGTCCGCTTGAAACAACATTCAAACAGTCAAAACAGCAGGGTATCCCATGGGAGGATTTTATCTCTTGAGAGGCTATGCTTATCCGGCTCAATGCTCATTTAGAGAGGCTGTTGGCTAAGGCCAACCAAGATAAGAAATTGCTGAGAAACATGAAGAACCATTATTGGGCGAGAATGCACGTGTGCAAGGCAAAAATGACGATGTTCCAAAGGCGGTTGGCCAAGGCACAAAAAAGGAGAAAGAGGCCCGATCCCCTCCATATCTTGGCCGAGGCTTCACTCAAGGATCAAGGCACTAAATAGCCTAGACACAACACAAATCCCAAGAAATTTTGAGCATTTTGGGTAAATTTTGGTTTTTTCAGGCAATTTACAGGTTTTTTCCATTAACGGGTCTCACCCCCTGTGAGACCCTTCATCCCGGCAACTCCATTTTGAAAAAACTCAGCATTTCTAGAATTTTCATGGAAAGTTACGCTTGCTCAGCCATTACTAAGAAATTTCATCAAGTTTTGGGCCTGCAGAAAGTAAAAAAAACAAGCAAAAAATGATTTTCTGCCACATTTTTGACACACAGAGAGCAGTCTTGGGATATTGAAATTTTGGAGGGGCAAATGACCACCAAATTCAGAAATTCCACTTGGGTTGGAAAGTAGACATCCAGACCTTTCCAACAAGCCCACTTTTGCATCATTTGGACACCCAGAAGTACCTCAAAATCATCTCCAAAGTAGTGCGACCCGTTCAGGAAGAGGGCGCGACCCGTTGGGCAGTTTTCACAGGAATTCATCTACAGCTCAGGAATTTGCCCAGCTTTGACCAGTTTTGACTTGGGATGGGATTTTTCACCCTCTTTAATGTAATTAATGTATTTTCATGTTGACATGACACTTATTTACCTATTCTAGAAGATTCATTCATGAAATAGCAAACATTTAATGAATGAATTGGTTTCCTAGTTTATAGAGGCAAAGTTGTTTTGACTGCCTAGTTTGTAGTGCTAAGTTTAGAAGTGGTTGAAACAGCTCCTAGAATAGTGAGCTCGACCCATGGAGGCAGGGAAAGAGGTTAGATCATCTATATTATGTACTTTCTTGCTCATTTTCATGGTTGGACTCTTGAGGGAGAAGCTATCATTGTATTATTTCACTGTATCTCTGCAATTTTTGGCTAAAGAAGACCAGGGTTTTGCAGTCCTTTTTGGGATTCTTGTGGTTACATGTATTGATGGTGTGTTTCTCTATGTACCTGTAAGTGTGTTATGTGAATCATTTCCTTTCTTTTCCTTCTGCACATTAAGCAAACAAAGTGTTAAAGTAAGAATTCATGACTGTCATGCTCTGCTTTTAAGTTTGTTTAATTTCAATGTTTTCTACTGTTTAAAGAGAATTCAAAGTTATTGTTTGCTCTCCTTAACTCCTCACCTGTCATTCCTAATCATCCACCTCAATCAAAGGCATCAATACTGTCTCCTACCTCGCCCCAAAGAACCCCCTGCAGAAACTGTGTCCAATCCCCGCACCCAAAATTGCCATCCCCTCAATTTGCCACCAAAAACCCTAAAAACCCCAAATCAACCCTTTTGATCAGTTTACTAGCCTAAAATCAGTGTTACCCTATTGGTCATCTCATCCATTGAAGATTTTACTGAGATTGACCAAAGAGAGCCTTCTCCTGCCCCGTAGGGCTAGCTACGAGGCTAAATGGTTTGATGTTGCCTTGAGGTTTGCCTTTTTCAGCCTGAGGTGAAATTTCAAGCGCTAACACAGGTGATATAGATAAACACCCAAATCTTGATATAATTTCTTCTAATTCTGGCTAAGACCCTTCTTCTTCTCTCACTGGAGTATCAGTCATCTATTTCTAGACTGACTGTTATAACAATTCCCTTTTTGGCTTCAAATCACCACTCTTCCCTCTTTAATCACCCCAACCCTTGTTATCTGGCAGATATTTATTACATAGAATCCATTATCCTCTATCGGGACTATAATTCCCTAGGAATTATAAAAATACACTATTGGAGGGATTTTGAATGGAACTAACGCAAATAGTGTAAAATACACTATCGCGCTGTAAAGCAAAGGAAATGTGTTAAACGCAAAATACACAATCGGCGAGCTTTTATTCCAAAGGGATGAAATAACACTATCGGTGCTTAAATACACTATCAGCGGCTTATCTCACGGGAACAGAAATACCACTATCGGCACTTTATCATCAGTGATTCCCTGATGCGATATGGCCCATGGCTATCAGTGATCACTATTGGCGATTCCAATAAACCCCGCTAAGCACTCCCTGCTAAGACCCACGATGTGATAACACTCGCGGACCTGATATGCTATTAAAGCCTCCCTATAATATTTCCCATCCGAGCTATTAGAGCTTTAGACATCGGTGTTTCCAAAGGTCCTTTCTGCTCCACTGTGATTCTACAATGCAATATTGTGTTTGGACCCAATATGTCTATAAGCCATATGTGATAAGATTTCAAGTCCGGAACTCTACTCCGGCTAAGTATTTTCACGATTTCTCTGTGTAAAATAGAGTTTTCCCTGCAGAACTTTGTAAAGAAAATAAAGAAGCCAGGGCTTGCTGATATGAAGGAAACACATTCTAAAGGCTTCAGCTGAAGTATTAATTGGAAAATAAGGCTAAATCATTGATAATCAGACTCAAAAGAAAGCAACGAAACCGATGCATGCATAATTACATACTTATAGGCAAACATAGTTCAGATGCACAAAAATGTTTTTGAGAGGTTACCACGCCTCTAGGATCGACCAATACATAGAGAAAAATCCCTTTTCCTTTGAAAAATATGCGATAAAGGCCTGTGGTCCAAAATCTTATTACAATAACATCAAAATTACACTTATACTGGTTCGTATTAACAACCAGATCCTTAAAATAGGGCGTTATTTAATACAATTATCAGGTCAGGGGAACATCCTCCTCGAGAACCTCTATTATGTGTAACTAATCCTATCTATTCAGCAAGGACATCTCCTCGAGAACCTCCATTATGCTTAACTATTTGGCATTTATTACAACATGATTCATCCCTAAATTCTATCTCTATGCTAACTAGAAAAACATGGAAATTGATGGCTAAAGGATCCCACTCCTTTGCTTGTATATTTTTTTGTATTTTTGGAATAAGTTGGAAGATTTTTCCCTCTAAGTCTTATACTCCTACATCAGACTCCTGAGGACAAAATTCTTCATGGGCTCTTGTCCATGAGCTCCCCTACAAAACTGCCTAGCTTTTGTAGCATGCTTTATGTTATCCAAGTAGCTTTAGCAATTGGCTGATCCTTCCATTTTACAAAATACTGAAAGTACTCCTGTCCTCTGGTCTTCTTGAACACATTTTTGTCCAAAATCCTTTCTTCCTGTAACTCTTTTGTTGTAGGTAACTGTTTTATCATCTACAGTTTCACCTTCATATTTGTACAGGTCTGCAACATTGAAAATTGGAGATATTCCAACATCAGGGGGTAGTTCAATCTCATATGCATTCATAGAAAACTTTCCTAATACTCTGCATGTTCCAATTTTCTTGAACTTCAATTTGTTATACTCCCTCTTTGGAAATATTTCTTTTCTGAGGTGTGCTAATACCAAATCTCCAACTTCAAAGTTCATCTCTCTTCTTCTTATGTATGCTCTGGTCTTGTACTTGATGTTGCTATCCTACAGCTATTGTTTTACTTGTTCGTATATTTCTTGCATTTTTGAAGAAAAATCTTCTCCTTTTGCACTTCTCATCTCATCTTTTCCCAAGCTTCTTAACTCAGACACTCCTCTTGGATGCATTCCATAAAAAATATGGAATGGAATTTGTCATGTACTCCTGTTAGGTGAGTCATTGTATGCATATTCAACTTGTGCCAACACTTCATCTCATTGCTTTGGTTTTTATGCAATAAGACTTCTCAAAAGATTGCCCAAACTTCTGTTCACAACTTAAGTCTGTCCATCAGTTTGTGGGTGATAGGCAGAACTAAAATTTAATTTAGTTCCCCATTTCTTCCATAATGTCCTCCATAAATGTCCAACAAATTTGGAATCTCTATCTGAGACAATACTCTTAGGAAACCCAAGCAATCTTACTATTTTCTTGAAAAACAAATTATCAATGTGAGTAGCATCACTAATTTTATAGCATGGAATAAAATGTGCCATTTTTTAAAATCTGTCCACTACAACAAAAATTGAATCATTACCCCTTTGAGTCTTTGGTAAGCCAAAAACAAAATCCATACTTACCATATCCCAAGGCCTATTTGGAATTGGTAATGGAACATACAAACCTGTGTTTGGCTTCTTCCCTTTGTATATTGACAAATTTTACAAATTCTCACATACTTTTCCAAATCAGATCTCATTCTTGGCCAGAAATAATATTCAACTGTTCAAAATTCTTCTCTATGCCAAAATGTCCCACAAGTCCTCCACTATGTCTTTCTTTGATTAAATTCTCCCTCATTGAATAGTTTGGTATGCACAACTGATTTCTCTTAAACAACAGTCCATCTTGTAAGAAATAATCCAACCATTTACTCCTATCCATCAAAACATGATTCTTACAAGTTTCAAATGCCTCTTTAAAATCTAAATCTATCTCATATAATTCTTGAAGAAAATCAAATCCTAACACTTGAATTTGACACTCTTAAAGTAATATATTTCTCTGATTTAAGGCATCTACAACTTTATTTGACTGGCCATTTACATGTTTCAAAACAAAATGGAAACCTTGAAGATACTCTACCCATTTAGCATGTTTCTGGCTAAGTTTTGGCTGATACATAATATATTGTAGTGCATGGTTTTCTGAATAGAGGATGAATTCCTTTGACATTAGATAATTCCTCCATTTCTTTAATGATTGCACAACCACGTAGAACTCCTTATCATAAGAATAATACTTCTTTTGGAATCATTTAGCTTTTCACTAAAATAGGCTATAGGTCTGTCTTCCTATCTTAAAACACCTATAATTGCTTCTCCGTTGGCATCACACTTCACTTGGAAAGGTTTACTAAAATCAGGTAGAACCAAAATAGGCTTTTCAGTGATCTTCTTCCTCAGTAGCTGAAATTCCTTTCTTCTTCAGCAGTCCATCTAAATGGTTGTTTATCCTTCTTTATGGTCTCAATAATAGGTGCATTGATCTTACTAAAAGTCTTAATGAATATTCTATAAAAGCTAGCAAGACCATGAAAACTTCTTACCTCAAAAACACTCTTGGCTGAAGGCCACTCCATGATTGCCTTGATCTTCTCTAGATCCATCTTCAGCCTTTTAGTAGAAATAACAAAACCCAATTACACTAGCTCCTCTTTCATGAATGAACACTTCTTCAAATTCAGCAATAATTTCTCTTGTTGTATCCTTTGTAAGACATAATTCAGATGTCTTATGTGCTCCTCCTTATACCTGATGTACACTAATATATCGTCTAGATATACTATTAAAAATTTACCAATGAATTCTTTAAGTACTTCATTCATGAATCTCATAAATGTACTTGGTGCATTTGATAACCCAAAAGGCATTACTCTCCACTCATATAATCCCTCGTTTGTCTTAAAAGCAGTTTTACACTCATCCCCTTCTCTTATCCTTATCTGATGATACCCACTTTTAAGATCTAGTTTTGAAAAACACTTTGCCCCACTCAAGCAATCCATTAAATCCTCAATTCTCGGTAAAGGAAATCTGTACCTGATTGTGATTTTATTGATGGCCCTTGAATCTGTACACATTCTCCAGCCTCCATCTTTCCTTGGACTCAAGAATGTTGGTACTACACAAGGACTCAAGCTTTCTCTGATTAGCCCTTTGTCAAGCAGTTCCAAAACCTGCTTCCTAACCTCTTCATTTTCTATAGGAGTCATTATGTAAGTTGCTTTGTTAGGTATACTTGCTCTAGGAATCAAATCTATATGATGGCTAATTTTTCTAATGGGTGGAAACTCATTAGGTAAATCATCGAAAATGATATCACAATAGTTGCCCAACATTTCTTGAATTTCAATGGGTAAATCAGAAACTTTAGTGGAAGTCATTATTACCTTTGGCTTGCAGATTATAGCAAAATTTACCTCATTCTTTTCAATCTGCTGCAAGTATTCCTTTCCTCCCAATAACAAAGTTTTTGGATTAGTACTTCTTCCTGATGCATCTTCTACTTTCATAAGAAGCAACGTATGATTGAAGCCATCTTTTCCAAACTTGTAGGTGTTTCTTTTTCCATCATGCACAGCTCCTCTGTCATATTGCCAAGGTCTTCCAAGCAATATGTGGCACACATTCAGTGGCATCACATCACATACAATTTTGTCCTTATACTTTCCCAACTGTAACTCCACTTCACACTGTTCATTCGCTAACAGCTGATTTCCCTTTTGTAACCATGACATCTTGTAATATGTTGGATGTGTTATCGCCTAGATTGACCTCAGGTTGAATTGAATCAATTCTAGGGTAACCACAAACCATGCTTAACCTGGTAGCTAGCCCTACCAGGTTGGGAGAGGTCTCTCTCCTTATGGATCTCAGTCAAATTAACTGAATCAGATATGGAGTTTAGGCTATATATAGCAGCTCAGAGGATTTTGATTGAATTTGTTGGTTTTTTTGTCGATCAGATGGAGCAAGGCAGTTTTTGGTCTGGGAAATTAGGTCAAAATGCAGGGTTTTCTATGAGGCAAGGTAGGTACATGCTTTGGCAATTGAAAATTTAATGAAATGAGGTGTCTAAGACCATTGAGGAGCTAAGAAGGGCTTTAACAAGTCAAGAATCCTTCCTAAACAGAAGAAAACATAGAATACTGAATGATTCCCAAGGTAGAGCACTGCAAACATTGAATTCTACCTATCTATCTTGATATCATTCAAATAGAAACAGCAAAATGATTGATGGAATACATAACACATGTAAATAGCTGATAAAAAAATAAGAAACTATGCAAAAGCATCATACCACAAGTATCCCATAAAAATAGTTGCAAATCATGTTAATTTCCTTGCCAAACTGCTTATAATGATGTACAATATGGCTTAGAGCATCCAAGTGAGTCCAAACCTTGAAAAATGAGAAACAAAATACATAATATAGACAACAAAACCACTCATCTTGACCATTAGGGGTCGAATCCATGAGAAGAGGGGTGGTTGCAACAATTTCCAAACAAGAACCAGGAATATAGGCAGTCAAACAACTTGCCTCTATAAGTAGGGACACTTATTCATTTGCTCCAAAACAACCTCTAACTAATGAATATACCCTATAACACTATTTTAACATCACAATTATGTAACATGTCATCAATTACATCAGTAAAAACAACCATGAGGAGAGAGAAATCAGATTCTAGTTAAACCAGGTGAAATTTTGATTTTCTGAGCAAAATGGTCAAAAGCGCAACGCCACTGGCCAAAAGCGCAGCACCCCTTTCAGCACACTTTTGGAGGCCTTCCCCTTATCCAAATTGAGCCCATGATAGCTCATTGGAAAGGTCTTCAAGTCTAATTTCTGTAACACCTAGAATTTTTGAATTTAGAGGTCATTTGCCCCCTCAAAACTTGAATCACCCAAGTCTGCTTCTATGTGTCCAAAAAGAGGCAAAGGGGTCATTTTTTGGTATTTTTTGGACCTTTTGGTGACCTAGATTTGCTTTGAAACTTCTAAAAATTTGAAATATGCATGTTCTTATCCTCCTAAATCCAAATATGCAAACCTTTTCTCCATTTTATGCTCTAGGGAAAAGCGCAGCGCGGGTGGTGTTGCGCTTCTACGCAAAAATTCTATGTTTAAATTTATAAAATTGCAAAAGTGCAAAAACTTTCATAAATTTACCCAAATTTGGCATGGGACACCACCATCAGCTGCTTTGATGGGATAGGGAGGCTTCAGCCAACATCTTCAATATATCTTGCTCCTTTTTGCCTTTCAAAGCTCTCCTTAACCTAGCCTTTAACTTTCAAATCCTCATCTTACAAATTTTGTTGCGGGTCATTTAATGGTAGGCCATGTGTCGGACCATTTTATTATCCCTATTAGCCTTCTCAATCAGCCCTTCAATATGTATGTTGACCCTCTCAAGCTAATTTTCTATATAATATTCACTTTCTTGCTCAATGGGAGTCAAAGTAACATGAGCCTCTTTGTCACTTTGCCTCTTTGCTTTGATCATTTGTAGCTCCATGAGGACTTGCTTGTCACTCAATTGTTTGTTTTCCTGCTCTAAATATTTGATGATGAACTTGGATCTTTCAAATTTTTCCGCCAAATATTGTATTTGAGCTTCCCTTTCTTGAATGATGATGTCTTTGAGGGTTTTTTCATCCTGAGCCTCCAAGTCAATGATGCCACCTCCATGATGAGTAAAGTGTTGTTGTGGCTCCTCATGCTCAATCAGGTTAAAATCTCTTTCCTCCTCATATTCAAATTCACTGTCTCTATCCATGTTTCCGTTGGCTTGGAAAATATGGTTATATATGGATAGTGTTATGGATAATGGTGTGGAGGAATGTAGTGGGCAGAATGTATGGATAAGGGAGTTTGGCAAAATCTATGTGTGAGGGGGATTTGGGAAAATGTATGTGTGAGGGGGGATTTGGGGAGAAATAAGAAGTTGATATGGTAGGATAGCACTAATAGAGATGAGGGTTTTATTCCATGAGGTAAATTGTAGGAAAACTAGGGTTTTCCCTAGAAACTAGGGATTTGATTTTGGATGTGAAAAGTCACAAAAACTTGATATAAAAACCCTAAACCACAAGAGATATTAGTGTACTTACTTGAAAAAGAGGGAAACTTGAATAAATATGGTGAAATTTTGTGATTTGAGGTGATTTGGGGTTCTGCTGGGCAAATCACAGCATCTAGTACAGGAGCGCAGCGCCTGTGTATTTTTACACTACAAAAATTCTCCAGAACTGCAGCGCCGACTTCAAAGCATAATCCATTTTTTCAGGACACTTTTGAAGGCCTTCCCGGTGTCTAAATTGAGCACGGGATAGCTAGTTGGAAAGCTTGTTGAGTATATTTTTCAAAACATCTTGAATTTTTAAATTTGGAGTTCATTTTCCCTGTCAAAAGTCCAATCTCCCAAGACTGGTCAAAATGTGCAGAATGAGGTTACCAAAATGCAGAGTGTTGTTGCAGTCAACTTTTAAAGGTCTTCCTCAACTCCAAATTGAGCTCATGATATCTCATTGGAAAGCTCTTTGTATCTAGTTATCATTTGACTCATCAAACAAGTCATTTGGTTAACCCGACTAGGAGAAATCTTGATTTTCCCAAGGTCACTCTAGAAGTGCGTTAACTCTCTTGTATCTACTGTATTTTTGAGGTTTCTCTAAAACCATGACACCTGTGTAAAAACTAAAGGAATTTTTTATTCTTGGGTCTATGATGAACAAAAACCTCTCTCACTTTTTTCAAATTCATCTTTTTCTCAGAAACACAGTAGGAAGAAAACCATCACTTATGTGTGGTGAATGGCTTGTTCATTGGAATGACTTCTCGACAAACGATGGAGACTTGATGTTTGATGATATGAAATGGCATCATACCTTATAATATCTCTCATGCCTCCTCTGCTTAGATATCTCTACTCTCATAGCCAACCCTAGCTCAATGGGAAAGGAATTTAGCGTTTTAGTGCTTGTTTCTCTTTTGCTTTTGCAGGTGAATTGGTCCTCATGATGACTTGATTTTTGTAGTGGTAGGTGCTTGGAAATATCATTATATGCTTAGGAGCAGCAGCCTTTATTGGCCTCCTCATGTCCTTGTTGATCATTATTGGCATGTAATCATCAAATTTTGACCATGGTGGGACCCTAAAACCTAATGAGACCAAACCCTAAGACCTAATGAAATGAATTGCAAATTGAACATGAGCCATGACTGAAATATATGAAAGAGGATCAGCAAGTACAGATCATGATGGAAAAATTTGAAGAAAACCCTACCATCAGTGAATCCATGACCTAATGGAATGCAAACTCATCAGTATGGGACTCCTACTATGAAATGCAAAAGAGCAGATTTTGATCACTGATGGAAGTGTGAAATACTGACACTAACAGGATGTTTCATTGTCTTCAGCTTCAATTTCTCCACCACTTCTATAGAGACCAGATTATCAGTGTTGCCACTATCAATTATCATCTGATAGCTTTTCCCTTGAACCTTACACACTGTTCTAAACGAGGTCTTTTTTTGTGATGGTTCAGCTATCTCCTTTGTTGGCTTGAGCAAGATTTTATTAATTAGCAAAGATTCTCCTCTCTTCGGTATATTTTCTTCTTCTGTCACTGCTGGTGCTGGTGCTTCTCTCTCAACTAGAGAAACAATTGTGTTCCTCTAGCTTGTTCCTGCATTCTCTAGGCACTCAAAAGCTCTATGTCCCAGTTTTTTACATTTGTAACATCTTAATTATTTTCCTCTTCCTCTACCTCCTCTTCCTCTAGAAAAACAACCTCTGCCACTTACATCACCATGTTGGGTTGAGCTACTTCTAACTCCATCTTTAGGTGTTGTAGATCTTCCTCTACCACCTTGACTTCCCCTTCCTCAGAAAGTACCTCTCCTTATGGTAGACTGCTTCCTCACGAGTTTTTCTTCAGCTTTTAGTACCATCTGATAAGCTTCCTCTATTGTTTTAGGAGACAATATACTTATCTCATCTTGAATGTAGATCCTAAGACCATTCACATATCTGGCCACCTTCTCATTTGTATCCTCAGTTTGTCTAGCTCTTATGCTTACCTCATGGAATTCCTCTGTCTATTCTTTCACTGTCATAGACCTCTGTCTAAGATTCTGCATCTGTCTGAACAAGGTTTGCTAATAATTACTTGGTAAAAACTTACCTCTTAGCTTTGCTATCATCTTGCTCCAATTCTTGATAGGTTGCTTGCCAAGTCTCTCTCTTTCTACCTGCACACCATCCCACCAAAGTGTTGCATGGCCTTTTAGCTTTGTGACAACAAACTTTACTTTCTTCTCACCTTCTGTTTCTTCATAGTCAAAGAATTTCTCCATGCCAATTCTTCTGGATTTAGTCCACCTTCATATATTGAAACCTCAGTCTTTGGCCTAGCTGTGGAACTCAACACTAACTGGGAGAATCTCATCTCAGGAGTAACTTCTATAGCTTCCTCCTCTCTTTTAGCTTCAACCTCGGGCTCACTAACATCCCCATCATCTATATTCGTCTATGCTTTTAATGCCTCTAATCTTGCTTGCATCTATTGCACAACTTCCATCACTTCAGCATTTTCAAGTGGCTATCCTCTTCTACCACATCCTCTTCCAACTCTGAAAGCAATATTAGCTTTTCTTCTACCACTTCTGAGATTCAATTCAGTGTCAAAAGGTTGCTCTGCTACCACTAATGGTGGTCTGGGTGTAGGCGATATAGACAAACGCCCAAATCCTGATATAATTTCCTCTAATTCTTGTTGCAACCCTTCTTCTTCTCTCACTAGAGTATCAATCATCTATTGCTAGACTGACTATTATAGCAATTCCCTTTTTTCCTTCAAATCACCACTCTTCCCTCTTTAATCACCCCAACCCTTGTTACCAGGCACATATTTATTACATAAAGCCCCTTATCCTCTATCGGGACTATAATTCCCTAGGAACTATAAAAATACACTATCTGAGGGCTTTTGAATCGAACTAATGCAAATAGTGTAAAATACACTATCACGTTGTAAACCAAAGGAAATGCGTTAAACGCAAAATACACAGTCAACGGGCTTTTATTTCAAAGGGATGAAATAACACTATGAGTCCTTAAATACACTATCGATGGCTTATCTCATGGGAATAGAAATAATACTATCGACGCTATATCATCGGTGATTCCTCGAAGCAATATGTCCCATGGCTATCAGTAATCGCTTTTGGTAATTCCAATAAACCCCACTAAGACTTGCAATGCAATAACACCCGCAGACCTGATATGCTATTAAAGCCTCCCTATAATGTTTCGGGTCTGAGCTATCGGAGCTTTGGATTTCGGTGTTTCCAAAGGTCTTTTCCGCTCCACTATGATTCTGCAATGCGATATTGTGTTTGGATTTGATATGGGTATAATCCAGATGTGATAAGATTTCAAGTTCAAAACTCTACTCTGGTTAAGTATTTTCATGATTCTCTATGTAAAACAGAGTTTTGCCTGTGGAACTCTGTAAAGCAAATAAAGAAGCCAGGGCTCGCTGATATGAAGGAAACACAGTCTAAAGCTTCAGCCAAAGTATTAATTGTAAAATAAGGCTAAATCATTGATATTTAGACTCATAAGAAAGCAACGAAACCGATGCACACATAATTACACACTTATAGACAAACATAGTTCAGATGCACAGAGAAAAATCCCCTTTCCTTTGAAAAATATGCGATAAATGCTTGTGGTCCAAAATCCTATTACAATAGCATCCAAATACCACTTATACTAGTTCGTATTAACAACCATATCCTTAAAACAGAGCTTTATTTAATACAACTATAATTTCAAGGGAACATCCTCCTCGAGAACCTCTATTATGCGTAACTAATCCTATCTATTCAGCGAGGACATCTCCTCGAGAACCTCCACTATGCTTAACTATTTGGCATTTATTACAACATGATTCATCCATAAATTCTATCTCTATGCTAACTAGAAAGACATGGAAATTGATGGCTAAAGGATCCCACTCCTTTGCTTGTATAATTTTTTGTATTTTTGGAATAAGTTGGAAGATATTTCCCTCTAAGTCTTATGCTTCTGCATCACTATTCACGAGTTCCATTCAAGGGTTTCATGTCATCGTTTCCTCATCACATTGCCTGTGAAAACAAATAATTTAACGGTGTCGACTGCTTGAAGCTTGTACTAATCAATTCAGAGGAAATCAATTATGGATTTGCATGTTCCCTTGTCCTCTTTTGAAATGTCTATTGCTTCATTTGTTCACCACCTTTGAAACTCCCTTTTCTTCCCCCATGTCAAACTGAAACGTAGACAAAAAATTCTATATGCTTCTCCATTCATTCTCATTTCTTCCCCTACCACCCTCTTCTTTTGTTCACTTCATCATTATACTTCTCTCCTATATGTATATACACATATGTTACATGGTACAGCTTCTACCTTTAGATAATGTTGCATCTTTTACCTTTAAATATAATATATATGCTCTTTTGTTCCTCCTTCTAAACAAGGTAGTATATTTGCATGCCCTCTCTCATTTGATGGCATCCAGTACATGAAAAAAAAATTGTACCACTCAAATGGAATGTGGAGCTGGAAAAAATGTGTTGGGGACTTCTCGAAATGTGAATACCACCCTCTTATTTTGTTCACTTCATCATTCTACTTCTCTCCTCTACTTATATACACCTATTTTACATGTTGCAGCTTCCACCTTTAGATAATGTTGCGTCTTTTACCTTTAAATATAATATATAGGCTCTTTTGTTCTTCCTTCTAAATAAGGTAGTATATTTGCATCCTTTTAAAGTATGTTTTGTGCAATTAAATACAAACACCGACTTGTTAGAAAAGGTTGTTGTTTCTTTACCTAAATCTATTTGATATTTAGTTGTGTTGGACCTTGGATCTTTATACTTCTTGCCTTGGATGTACACACTCTTTCGCGATTTCCAAAAATAAAAATAAAAACAAAAAAAAGTATAATCGATCTTTACTTATCTCGCATATTGCATCTTTATGCTTCTTTCCTTGTGCATGTCTTCATGTCACATGGCTAATATGTGGATGTGCACACTCTTTTGAAATTTACAAAATAAAACAAAAAAATTAAAAAACAATACTATGTGGATGTAGACGCTCTTTAACAATTTCCAAAAAAAAAAAAACACTTGCTCCTATTTCCTTCCCTTTTGAATTTAGATTTCTTCCCTCCCCTTCCATCAAACATTCTTCCTCCTATGAACACTCCTCCGTGTACTCTTTCTGTGCACTCAATACTACTCTATCTCATCTCCTGTATTCACTATTATTCGTATCCCCATGTTTGTATCAGGATGGACATGCTAGAGTCTTCTAGAAAGCCCTCAAGAAATGTTCGTAGGAGACTCCTCTATGAACAAAATAAAGACACCTACAACAAACAAAGATGTCTCCAATATAAAGTTAGATTAAACCCCCAAAACTTTCCAGCTATACCCCCATATAATGTTTCTCTTCCCCAACATCTTGAAACTTCGCTTGCAAACCCATTTCCTTCAACATTCCCTAATCCTAATCTACCTTCCCTTCAAATTCCTCCATTCACTTCCACTTCTTCCCCATCTACATTGCACACCCCACCATTCACCCATGCTTCTTCACCCTCACATCCCTAGAATTTCTTCAACCTTTCCCTTAACCATGCACACCACCAATTTTGTGAAAGGATAGATGACCTCCATCCATTGCATTTCTGCTCCATATGCAAGGAATCATAACCAAATATGAAAAAAAGATTCTTTCATGGTAACATATGTTGCTCCCAATGTGTAACTACAAATTCTACCCACTGCTTCTCCCCTGCAAACAACATGGACCCCAGAAACCAACCGTTTGTCCTTGTTGCGCTAACACAAATAAAGGAAATTCTCATATTACAAGTCACCTATGCACGAGATGGGCAGTACAATTACACTAGTCATACTATTTGTTCCCCCCAAGACATAACTATTATTGCCAACATATTGCCACACTTGGTTTCCGAATTGGACATCGTAGTTGTTACTAGAGATGGCTCTAACCACAAAACATATGATTTCATTGTAAGTAGGACACATGTTGTTTCATATTTGGAGTAAAAACTAGCCCATGATCCCTACTAGAAGGATGTCCATGTCGACCAAGCTGCAATATTTCCTTGTCGAGTCACCCTACCGATATCTCTTCTCTCCTCTATCACATCACCCCCTCCTCTCCTTAACCAATGCTTGTCTTCCCTACTTTGGATGATGACATTCTTACATAGCCCACACCAACAAACCTCCAACCATCCTCTTTTGTATTAGTACTCCCAAATTCCCATACTGAGCTTGAAGAAATATGCAACTATCTACACTTTCCCCATCTTGATTCCAATACTTCACTTTCCTAGTCCTCTGTTTCCCTCTCTACTATCAATGAATACACCGCGGAAAGCTTATTTTCTATGGCCTTCCCCACGCTCTTCCCCACAAGGGTTTCCATGATTGGTCAACAACTCCTTAGAAAATTTGAAATGCAAGAATATTCTTTGCACCTCATACGCTACTATGATAACTGTTTTGGCTAGCATCCCATATTTTGGTAGTACTTGTACAATGTTATGTTGTGGCATTGTAGTCAAACAAATGTTGCCATTTTCATGAAAATAAACCTTGAAGAGGGCTTGCCAATGATGATTGTAGACCTTCGTGCACGCATCCATGACATACCTGATTCCATGCTTCCTGACCAGATTATGCGCTTCGGATCAAGCCTTAGAGGGACATGCTCATTCTAGAACAAACGTAGAGGTGAACTCACTAATATGATCACACAAATTGGTAGCCCTAGTTTCTTCTTCACCCTTCGTGCAGCTGACACCAAATGGCATGACCTGCACATGGTCATGCCTGGCGGTTCCCCCCCCCCCCCGAATTCATCAGATTTGTCTCAATGGAGATTCCACAATATAATCGAGAATCCACATCTTACATCACATTACATTCAATTTTGATTCACAGTCTTCCTCGAAGAGGTCTTGAAAAAAGGTTTCCATGCAAAGGAATTATGGTGCAAGTTTTTGTCTAACCATCCTTCTCGTCTTTGTTTTTTTCCCTAGATGTACACTCACCTCACAAATTTTTATTTCTCATCTTTGTAGGTATGAGTGGAAAAATAGGGGCTCCGCACACATACATGGTTTCCTCTGGCTGGAAAACACACTTGATATGGACAACATTGATTGGCATGACCAAGCCACAGTTGATAGAGAAAAGTCCTATTTCGATCAACACATTTCTGCTTGGAATCCTCAGCCTGTTGAACAATGTGAACCTTATGTACATCGCTCTATAGATCATGACCCATGCATCCTCCCATCACCATTGATATTTACATCCTCTCATGTTTAGGACTACGAGGACCTTGTTAATTGTATTCAATGGCATACAAAATGCTACCCCTCTTCCTGTCTTCACAAAAAAGGTCCTACTCTTGTTTGCCGCTATGGAGTTCCATGGGATTTTCATCCCACATTTTCTTTGATGATTGATGAAAATGGATGAAATAAATATGTCCTCGCTCATAATGACTACAGGTTAAATGTACACAACTTTGACATGCTATCTAAATGGAGTGAAAACATCGACTACCAAATGGTTTTGTCTTGCCATGTTGTTCTCCACTACTTCTCGAAATATGCAGCGAAACTAGAGACAAGATCGGAAAGCTATCACCAAATTTTGTCACGTGTCTCACAAGATGTCCATGCTAAAGCACCTATTTTTTAATGTTGTCCAAAAAATCTTAACAAAAATGTTGAGTTGTGTTATATTCTTTCCACATAGTTAACAGGGGGTTTGACGGATACCCGTAACCCCACTTTATGGGGTCTGGGGCAGCGTCCCGAAAAATTTTGATTTTGGACCCTATGTTAAGTTGGTCGAACCCACCTATGGTTTTGTGCATGATTTTCGCACATGTTTTTTGACGCAATGGTTGTTCGGTCCATGGTATTAGACACAATGATTTTCGGTCCATGGTATTGGATGCGATGGTTTTCAGTCCATGGTATTGGATGCTTCGATATGTATAAATATGTATTATAACATTGAAAGGAACATAATGAAAAAAAAAAACTAGTAGTCCTGGTTTTGGGATCCAGGGGAAAATCTTTGTGTATATGTGTTTTATGTGTTATGCTCTTGCATAGTTTAATTATTGTGTTTTAGAATTCGTATGCAGGTAATTTATGTACGGGGTTAAAATCTACATTTGGTATCGAAGCTGTTTTTGGCTTCAAGGGGATGCCTTTATTGCTGAGGGGTTTCGCTCGGGCCTATGGTAGACCTTTTTCAATGGGAGATCTACAAGATCAATTCTGGTGGTGAAAGAAGATGGCGAGTGGTGGAAATATAGAGATCGAGAAATTTAATGGTCATATTTTTGAGTTGTGGAAACTCAAGATTGAGGATTTGTTGGTGGATAAAGATCAGTGGATCGCGGTAGATCCAGGTACTAAACCAATGGGAGTGACCGATGAAGAATGGAAGAAGTTGGATCAGAAGGAAAAGAGAACAATACGATTATGTGTCTCAAATCCAGTATTACTAAATGTATCAGGGGAAGCTATGACAAAGGCTTTGTGGGACAAGTAAGGGACTTTGTACCAATCTAAGTCTCTGGACCCTATGTTAAGTTGGTCGAACCCACCTATGGTTTTGTGCATGATTTTCGCACATGTTTTTTGACGCAATGGTTGTTCGGTCCATGGTATTAGACACAATGATTTTCGGTCCATGGTATTGGATGCGATGGTTTTCAGTCCATGGTATTGGATGCTTCGATATGTATAAATATGTATTATAACATTGAAAGGAACATAATGAAAAAAAAAACTAGTAGTCCTGGTTTTGGGATCCAGGGGAAATCTTTGTGTATATGTGTTTTATGTGTTATGCTCTCACATAGTTTAATTACTGTGTTTTAGAATTCGTATGAAGGTAATTTATGTACGGGGTTAAAATATACATTTGGTATCGAAGCTGTTTTTGGCTTCAAGGGGATGCCTTTATTGCTAAGGGGTTTCGCTCGGGCCTATGGTAGACCTTTTTCAATGGGAGATCTACAAGATCAATTCTGGTGGTGAAAGAAGATGGCGAGTGGTGGAAATATAGAGATCGAGAAATTTAATGGTCAGATTTTTGAGTTGTGGAAACTCAAGATGGAGGATTTGTTGGTGGATAAAGATCAGTGGATCGCGGTAGATCCAGGTACTAAACCAATGGGAGTGACCGATGAAGAATGGAAGAAGTTGGATCAGAAGGAAAAGAGAACAATACGATTATGTGTCTCAAATTCAGTATTACTAAATGTATCAGGGGAAGCTATGACAAAGGCTTTGTGGGACAAGTAAGGGACTTTGTACCAATCTAAGTCTTTGGTGAATAAACTATTCCTACGGAAAAAACTGTATAACCTGAGGATGAAAGATGAAGACTCGGTGACAGAGAATTTGAATGTGTTTAATACTGTGGTAAGTCAGTTAGCATCTGTTGATATTAAAATTTCAAAAGAAGATAAGTTCATCAGTTTATTGTGTTCTCTACCAGATTCGTGGGATAGTCTGGTTATTGCAATAGCTAGCAATGCAACTACCTTGCATTTTGATGAAATAGTCTCATCCTTGCTGACGGAGGAGATGAGATGGAAAAATATGAAGAGCCAGAATGGTGATGCCTTCTTTGTACGAGGACGGTCCTAGAACATAAACAAAAATAAGTCATCAAGTGGGAGATCTAAATCTAGAGGGAGATATAAATCTCTAGGAAAACCTGTAAAGGTGGTGTGCTGGAAATGTGGAAAGGAAGGCCACTTCAAAAGGGACTGTAAATCTAAAGCTCCTGACAAACAAAAGGGATCTGATGAGGCTCCTTCTGCAAAGGCAAAAACCACCTCAAATGAAGGTGGGGATGTGTACTTGGCTTCATCAAGTACACATGTAGATCATGAGGCATGTTTGATTAACTTAGGTGCATCCTTTCACTTCACTCCCCATACAGAGTGGTTCTACCAGTATGAGAAATACGATGGTGGTGATGTCTTCTCAGGGGATTATAGGAAGGCTAGAATCATTGGTCGAGGAAAATTAAAGTTGAAGTTACAAGGTGGAAGGGTTAGAACACTTCCGGGTGTTCTGCATATTCCTGCATTAGCCAGAAATCTGATTTTTGTAAGCAAGTTGGATGATGCAGGTGTAAAAACAGTGTTCGAAAAGGATATTTGCAAGATGGTTTGGGGAGCACTGGTATTGATGCGGGGAGTTCGAATTGGAACTCTGTACAAGCTACAAGGTAGCACTATTATTGATGGGTGCAACAATTTTGTGGTTCCTGAAAGTGGAGCAGAAAATCTAGTGGTCTCTGGAG
>APFE030489694.1:1967-53355 GCA_000404065.3 Pinus taeda
GAGATCATTTGGCTTGGGCATCTTTTGAGTATTGAATATCTTAAGATTTGATATTGGGTTCTCGGTTTAAAAGCTTGATCTTTAGAAGAGAAGTTGGAAGCGAATCTGTGAAGGGTGATCTCTCGAGCGCAAGATCAGATCTGAGTATCTGACTGTATTTTGGCCCTTATCAGAGGTGCGCAAGTGATCATCAGTGATAGTGCGTGGGTACGCAGAGGAAACAAAGGGTCTGTGCATGGGTACGCAGAAGAGACGAAGGGGCAGCGCGTGGGTACGCAGAGGCGACAAAGGTGAATTGCGTGGGTACGCAGCGCGACAGTGTTTCAGATGCGTGCTTACTGTTTGAGTACGCGGTGCGACAGTCTTTCTGGGTGCGTACCTACTGTGATAGTACGCGGCGCCATAGTACATTTTGGTGCGTACTGGACGCAGATTAGTGAAAGGAGCAGTGCGTGGCTACACAGTACAATAGAAGTAACTCTGCGGGTATACGCAGAGAAGCAAAGGGTGAAGTGCGTAGCGACGCAGGCCAGTAAAAAGAAAACTGCGTATCTGTTTTAAGATCTTATGTTGGTTGAATTTTTCTTGTTGATAAGGTGTTCTGGGTTCAGTTCTGTTATTGTTGATCTGGTTATTGCAGCTGACTATATAATTTACATATACTTGATGATCATTTGATGTATATGGATCCAGTTTGAAAATTTATGAAAAGTGGTCCTTGAAAAAAAAAGTAGGGGGTTGTAGCTCCCTTCCAGGAGAAACTGGAAAACGAGAGAGAGTTGTAGCTCTCTGCAGGTTGCAGCCTGCGTACTGGTAAAGGACTGCACCAGTACAAGACCATTGTAAAAAGAGTTTCTAAATTGAAAGAAGATAGAGACATATTTCAGTAGGTGGTTTTCACCCACATTGGGTTTCCACCTTATATCTGGTGCTTTTTGATGTGACTGTCTGTTTTTCTTGTTCATGCTCATTATTTTATGGTACTGATATGCAAAAATAATTCGAAGTATAAATAAGGAAGATTTGGTAAAAGGTCTAGATAATACTGATTCACCCCCCCTCTCAGTATTATTTTCAACATGAAATGTCCCCCACATGATTCATCGTGACGATATTTGAATATCTCAAGTAGTTCATCTTCTCTAACACATCATTGAATGATTAAATTAGGTCTTGTCTTGTACAATTCTTCATTTATCCATGAATATGATGCAGTAGATTAAATAACCTTCATTTTCTCTCGAAGAGACAAATATGATGGTAACTTCCCTGTATCCAAGTAATTATCTAGAAACCAAGGATATTTAAAAGATATTGAAAAAAGATATTCATCAGGAAAATTATCTTCTATAGGAACATCATCATTTTGAATCCTAGATAGAAAATCAACAACTATAATTTGTTTTCCAGGTCTATCCAAAATAGTAATATTGAATTCTTGTGATTCTCTCATTAGTTATTGGTTTATTCATTAAATATCTAATTCCAAAATTATTTGTGTGTATGACATTTTCATAAATAGCAATGTAATGTCTGAATTTATATATGGGATGGACAACATCTAAAATATCATTTTTTGTTACAGTGTAATTTAACTCTGCAAGACTCAAATTTTTATTGGTGTACTAAACGGCATAAGGAGTTAAATCCTTTTTTCCTAATACAACTCCTAAATATTTATCAGAGGCATCAATCAAAATTTGAAAAGGTAGTTTCCAATCTAGTCCTCTTAGAGTGGGTGCTTCAGAAATCTTTTCTTTCAATGTTTCAAAACCTTTTTGGCAATCAGAATTCCAGATGAATTCACAATATTTTGTGAGAAATTTGTAAAGTGCACAGGCTATTTTTGTAAATTTTTCTATGAAGCTTCTATAACAACCAGTAAAACCAAGAAAACTTCTAACATCTCTTTGACAAGTTGGAATTGATCATTTAGAAATAAATTATACTTTAGATGTAGCCACTCTAATTCCATTTCCTGAAATATAGTGTCCTAAAACAATTCCCTCAATAAACATCATAAAACATTTTTCATGACATAATGAGATATTTTCTTCCTTACATCTAATGAGAAATTTTTCTAAAGTTTTAAGAGATTCTTTAAAAGAATTTCCATAGACAGTAAAATCATTCATATAAACTTCTACACAATCATGAATTAGATCATAGAAAATTCCTAAAACTGCCCTTTGGAATGTTGCAAGTGCATTACATAACCCAAAATGAATTACTCAATAGGCAGAGGTTCCCCATGGATAGGTAAAAGTGGTTTTAATTGATCTTCTAGAGCTACTTGGATCTATTTATACCCTCTAAACCATCCAAGAATGAAAAATATTTATTTCCTACCAATGTATCTAAAACTTGATCTATAAAAGGGAGTGAAAAAT
The DNA here is from genome assembly GCA_000404065.3 of Pinus taeda. NCBI lineage: Eukaryota > Viridiplantae > Streptophyta > Pinopsida > Pinales > Pinaceae > Pinus > Pinus taeda. The sequence goes on from APFE030489694.1 coordinate 4,358, forward strand.
GATATTTTAAAGTAGTTTATTCAATTCCCTATAATCAATGCATACTCTCCATTTTCCATTATTTTTTCAAACAATTACCAATGGTGAAACCCGTTGGATATCTAATATTGGATAATTGAAATTCACATTTAACAATTTTTGAAATTTATCTTTAACAATTTCCCTCAAATTTGGATTCATTTCTCTCTAAGGTTGTCAGATTAGTGTGTCATTCTCTTCAATAGATATATATGTATACAGGTATTGGGATCAATTCCTTTCATGTCAGTGTATTCCCATGCATAAGCAGAGGAATGTTCTTGTAACATTTTTATTAATTCTTTCTTTTGAAATTCTTCTAGATTATTATTGATGATTAAAGTTTTCTCTATAATGATTTCTATTACGGAATTGCCAATTTTTTCCATAGAATGTAATGACAATTGACGAGATGATAGATTTTCAATATTACATTGTTCTTGAAAACTTTGATTAGATTCACAATATGATGAAGATACATTATTTTCTATTAAATTCAAAATTTGATCTTCTTCATGTATTTGTGAAATAACAAATATTGGTTATATATTAATATCATTATCTATCCATTCTTCACTTTCTACCTCTATTGTTGTTTTTGCAGGAGGATATAGTGTGAATTTATTTTTTGAACTTCCATCATAAATAAACATATCACCATATATAAAACTTATAAAAGCATCAGTTGTAGCTAACCACGGTCTTCCAAGAATCAATGGATGTCCTCCTAAATTTCCCTTGGGTGTTAAGATCATAAATTCAATAGGATATTCCAAAGAATCGAAGGATACAAATATATCTTCTAACACACCATCAGGTTTGATAACAAATATATTTGATAATTGTAATAAAGTAGGTGTATATTGAAGATTAGGAAGTTTCAATTGATTCATATTTTGTGTACTCATGATGTTTATATCTGCTCCTAAATGAATCAATGTATTTGGAATTTCAATACCATTGATGTGTGTTTTCATAATGAGACCTCCTAGATCAAGATATTTCTGAATTGTTGTTTCTCCCATCATGATATCTGCAATTTTTCCAACTAATTGAATTCTTTTGACTTATTTCCTCTTTCTTCCTAGTCTTTTAATACTTAACTCCTTGATTATCTTTACAAATATTCGTATTTCTTTAATATCTTGTAACAAAGGAATTTGTATGCAAACATTATTCAGTTCATCTATCATATAAGAATCAGGAAACATAATCTGTTTTTCTACCCCTTTATCAATTTTCAATTTTTCAGGAAAAGGTGGTGTTTCAACATAAACTGAAGGTCGTTTTATCTTGGGAGTTGGAATATTATAGGAATGTGTAGGGATGGTTTGTTTTGTTTTTCAAATTCTTGAATAAAATTTGATGATGACCTATTTTCTAATACTCTACCAGATCTAAGTTGGACATTTTTTATATCTGACAGAGTTATCATGTAGCTTTGGAAATTTTGTCCTGCCACAGTGTAAAAAGGCTGTGAATTTTTATTATTATTCGGATTTGGAAGCGGTTGAGAAGGCAGTTGATTTGGTGTTTGTGGAAATGGTAATGAAAGTTGTGGATTTGGATTCTAAGGTTGGGTTGGTTGAATAAGTTGTGGAAAATGTTGTGGTGGAAAGGCAAGGTAGGGTTGTTGATATTGAGGATATTGAGGGTACTTTCCATAAGGCTTTTTCCATCCCTGTGCCCAAGGTTGAGGCCAAGATTTCCAAGGCATGGGTGCAATCCAATTTCTTTGTGACGATTGTGAAAATGTTTGAGCTTTAAAACCTTGGGTCATATTTGGTTGTGGATTTTTCCATGGTCTCTTAGTAATAAAATTGAGTGGTTCTACTTGATTTGGTATTAATTCCTCTTGATAGACAACTTTAAGACCTGCTATCGAAGGACATTCCTTTGCATCCTGATTTTATGCACATATAACACAGGTTTCTACACTTTTTAAGTCAAGAGGGCATTCTCTCAAAGCATGTCCCTTTATATATTTTGGACAAAAGATAGACAATGCAACATTTTCAGTCGTTTTCTTGTTTAGTGCTTTAAGGGTATATATTTGTTCACTAAGACTCCCCAAAATATCTATTTTAAAATTGTCAAGCAAATTTCCTAATTCAACCCTACTTATTGCCCTGGCTACAAATTTATTAATCTTAGACATTATAGGGTCTCTTACATTTTTCTCAGTTCTTTCTTTACCTCTTGAAATGTGTATGCATAACTCACAAATATCTCCCTTACCCATCAAATTGAGAGCATAAATCCACTCATCTCTGATGGATCCCTTACCCATCAAATTGGGAAGATAAATCCACTCATCTCTGATGGATTTTAATGAGAGATCTTTCAAATTTTCTTCATCTGGATTATGAATTTTAGCGCTTTTAACATTATAAAAAAATATTTCAATCAAATCTTCAAGATTTTTATCTTCTTTTTGCATGATTTTAAAGAATTCATCTTTAATATTATGGGGCATATAGGAATCCTTATATTTATCTAAGATTGTAGTTTTCATTTGTTCCCATATTCTTATAAAATGTAAACCTAAGCCCATGAACCATTTTAATGTTGCATCCTTAAGAGTTGCTAGAAACAATTTAAACTTTTGAGTGTCAAGCAAGTAATCATAATATCTACACAAGACTTCAAATTCAAAGGGAAATTTTTTAGGATCTTCACTCCTTAATCCATGAAAATTTGGAATGATGGAGGGTGAGATAGCTTTCATTGTAGTTGTTGTATCTTCATCAAGGATAGGAAATCCAAAAGGTTTTGGATCTCTTCTAGCTTCTCCTCTCCCTCTTCCACCACCTCTTCGACCTCCAATACTAGGTTGTTCAGCATTCACATTGTGTCCTTCTCCTTCCCCTTCTTCAACCATTGTAGATTCTTCAGAATTAATGTAAGGTTCCAAAATTAGATTTTCTAGTTCCTCTTCTATTTCTTTTGGTTCTTCTATCAATGGAAGGTTAAAAATAATTTTCTTCCTATTCTTCTCCACTAGGGATTTCTAGTTCTTTTCCTAGAAGTTTATCTCTAGTTGAAGATAGAAAAATTATTCCTTCTATTGGGGATGTATGATCCTCTTCTTCTATTATGGCTTTAGTTGAAGAAGTTGGTGAATCTCTAGGTTGGGTTTCAGATATAAGTACCTCAGGTAGTTTGTGTTTGCCTAATATAGATGGATTATGAGTTTGAGTGGATGATGTGGCACTACGAAATCATGGTGGGGTGGGTGATGATGTTGGAATAAAACATCTACTTCTACCTACAAATATACCTCTATAATCTCTTTCTATATTGATATCATTTTTGTTTTTTAATTTAAAAAGGAAAAGAAAAATACTCATATATACACTTCTCCATAAATGGCACCAAAATGTTTGGTAATTTAATTGATGTTAAATTAGTTACATAAAATTATCAACCAGGGATAGTAAATTGATAAAATGTATGTGCCTTGTATGTGCTAGAAGTCATTATCACTTATTAAATTCCTAAGTCAATTTTCGTTATCAAGATGCACATGTTTCTCTATGGCTATATACGTAAAGAAATTGATTATAACAAATGAAACCAAATCTTCTCTCCTCGCTTAAATAAAAATTTCATCCTACTTAAAAGAAACTTCAAACTTGCTTTACAAGATCTCACTCACACTTCCTTGAAATAAAATCACTCAGACACTTGCTTAAAATAAAATCACACCTGCTTTAATGAAAATCAAACACACTTGCTTAAATGAAAATCATTCTTGAAAATTACATTCATTCAAATGGAAATCATACTTGCTTGAATAAAAATAAGAATCATAACCCACACTTATTTAAATGAGAACCACACATGTACTTAAATAAAACCACTTTTTAAATTGTACTAATAAATGAATCTATCTCTATGAAAACCATGATTAAAAACTACAGCAATATAACGCTTAAATTGCTACTGCTATTTTGAATTATGCTCTATCGATATGCATAAAAAATCTATCCTTCCCTAATCAATAAATTGATTAGAAAAATAATTTCAAGTATGTATCTAAAAATTAAAACTTGAATATTTGAATGAATTGACAAAATGTAAAGGAAATCTGTGCAAAAATACTAATTGTAAATAAACAAAATCCTTATTGTATCGAAGGGGCTCTCCTATGAGAAGTAGGAAACACTATAAAGCTTTCAAGAAATGACTATTCACACATTAGAACGCACGACAAGAAATGGAGTTGAAATATATATTTTTATATCAAAACAGAGTACTTTCACAAATACAATTCTTGTCTTGTTCAGCTATGCCGAGAGGCATCTTCGTAAAACCCTTACACAATAAATGTTTTCAAAGCTTTATGCTTGTGCTAATCAACATCAACTATAATTATCCTAAGAAAAAAGATATCATAATCATATTCATGATTTTCTAAAAACGTAGAAAATCATGAAACATAAAATATACATCTCATTTGCTTAATCTGCATCCCACGTCATTTGAATTATCCTTTGACCCAATTGATAAGGTGTCTTTTTCATCGATCCAGTGTCTACAAATAGGAATGAATGATTTTTCTCACTATTTTCCATCTACCCATGTGCCTTGTGATGAGCACCAGTATTGCATCAAGGATGCTCCAACTCCTGGGCTACCAGCTTTACTTATCAATCTGGGGTTCATACGGACTTGGAGGTGACAGTGATATATGCACAAGTAAAAGTGAAGGTCCTACCTATTGTCACTATTCATCAGGTAAGAGATCCTAGGGGTTCCAAGCCATATTTCTATAGAGTCAGAATAGGATTTATTCTTTGATGGAAAAAGAGCAAATTTATTCTAAGAGAGATACTATACTGCAGTAATGACGAAAACAACATGCAATGCTAAATCACATCATATCCTAATTAACCATTTAAACAGCTATGCTAAGAAGAATTGATAAATCAACACTAACCTAATTCTACTATCTAAGTTATAGAAGTAAAGAGCATCAAGCCATACTAATATGTAAGTAAGAAAACTAAACTAAATCTATTTTCACTTTTTTGGTTTTCTTTGGTAAAATCAAGCATGCAATTTAATTTTTCTTGTGGATGTGACAGGTGGATGGAAGTTGGTTGAGGATGGATAAAAGGTTTATGGACTAGTTGGATGGTGTGGAAGGGTCCTATGAGGCTTTTTGTGACTTCCTAGAGGTTCCCCATCAAGTCGGCCTCAAAACAGGTCATTTTAGGAAAACCTACAGGATGTAATAGAAACCTAGAGGATGATCTTGCAGGAATTATAAGAAACCCACAAGATGCAGCCGAGAGCTAATTGTGAGGTGTTGGAGGTGTTGGGAAGCTTGGAAAAGGTGTGTTATGATTGGTATAGCATGTTAGAAGATATAGGAACACTCAGGATTGAATATCCAAGAGAAGAGATGGCTTCGCTCAATGTGTTTAAGGGAATTTCAACAAAAAATACCAAAAAACTAGTGAGGGTGATGGTGGAACAACAGATAGTCGACGTGGATGTGGTGGAAGATGGATGTTGGTGATGAAGTCTAGACCTCCTCCTGAAGTACCTACAGTGCTTAAAACATGGGTGTCTTCAAAGAACTATGCAACAAGATATATTTTCATAAACTAGAAAAGCATGAATCAATTTCCCACATAATGCATGAAGAAAGTACTAAAGGAAATGAGAAAATGAGTGAGATCTTATTGCAAAAATAGAGTAATGGAAAAATATGACAATTAAATGAACCAAGTACTAAATCAAGATAACAAACTCCAAAGCTCATGCAAGAACTAGAAATCTATGTTTTTGGGGATGCAGAAGGGTCTCTTCCTCAAGTCATGGTCCTAGAGGGAGGAGGTGAGACCGAGACATCTACTGACAACCTTATGGTGATATTTTTCTCCTTGCTAGCCTTATAGTTGAAAGAAGCCACAAATGGAAGAAAACTAAAATACAACCAATCTACTCTACGTTGTTGTAATGGAAATGCAGCTACTTAAGCAAATGAAAAATTAAACCATGAATATGTGCTAGCATACATGTACAATAAAGAGGAGCCTTGGTTGCTAGGGTTGGGCCCTAACCAAAGAGATTCATCCCTCTGAGTTAACTTAGTGCTGGCTCAAAACAAAACTCATTCTTATTATCAAAACAATGGATTACATCAAAAACTGTCACAAGTCTTGTAGCTCAAAAATAGAGTTACAATAGAAATATGAATTTTACTAAGGTCCTAGGCCTCTCTACTTATACATCTGAAGTCTCCAACGAATTCCTTAAAATTAGGGAGGCTCAGCTCCCAAAATCAAGATAAACTGGTGCTTTGTCTTTCACTTGCTTGGCTACCTTCTGTCCTCATGATTTGGTTGTTTGCACTCCAAGCTGATGGAGGAATATTCAAATGGAGGGGTAGTAAATGAGGAGGATTTACCTCCTATAATTCCTCTCCCTTGTCGAAATTCCTTGCTTTTATCCTTTAATCTTTCATTATCACATCAATATAACTTTTTCATTTTCACACTCTAATTCATATACGCTACTTCAGTTAAGGATAACCGCGTATATATGCAATTGTGTTTAATGCAAATAGCATATATTCAATAACCTTATGATTCAGTTAGTTGATCTTCAATGAGAGTCTTAGAAAATCATTAACCATATTAACAGTAAACAGGTGCAGTAAAACAAAACAGGTCATCACACATAAAGAGCACACATGAACACCATGATATAAGGTGGAAACCCAATGTGGGTGAAAACCACCTACTGCAGTTTGTTTTATCTTCCTTTAATAAGAATCTTATTTTACAATGTACTAGTGTAGTCCTTTACCAGCATGCAGGCTGCAACCTGCAGAGGGCTACAACCCTCTCTCGTTCTCCAACTTCTTCTAGAAGGGAGCTACAACCCCCTTAGCTCTTGTTCTAGCTAAAATACTAGTACGTAGGTGTTGACCTACAGAAGGCTACAACCTTCTCTTTACTTCCAGGGACCATGTTTCATAAATTTTTAGATTGGATCAATAAATACAAAATAATCACTACTATAATACAATCATCAACTATACCTGCATCATCAATCTATGAATCACCGAATACTGAAACCTGTCATCAAAACACAATTACTAGAACACAGACGAGAGCCCAGAACTCTGCAACAACCACTAGAACCAATAGCAACCTGAAACATCAAATTTCATACTATATACGCTACTTGACTGTGTCAAACCGGCATGTATATGCCTTTCCTCTAGAGCGAACCCGCGTACAAATCTAAATATAATTACCCATACCTTCGCTGCAATTTCCAACTTCAGACATACATCACAAACCCATAACCAGTATGCTTGATCTCATACCTCATCAAATGCACAACACATCTGCTCCATTGACCTAATGATCTTCTCCTTATATAGGTTTAGGCTTTTCTCAATACCATGGTCCAAAACCATGTATAACTAATACCTTGGACCCAATACCTGGGTTCAATACTTTAGACAAGATACCACGGACCAATACCAAAATACCATGAACCAAATACCACGGACCAAAACTTAGATTTCTGAAATGTACGTGCCTTTCCTTCTGTGAACCTGCATGTGTACGTATACGCACCTTTGGTTCTGCTCGCCTGCGTGTATACGCACTTTCATCAAGGTTAACTTGTGTATACCTCTTTCTTGACCTCTAGTACTATGATCTGTTGTCTAATTGAATTGCCACCTATATCATATGTCTGAGTGAGTTTCCATCAAGGACAACACCTGTATCATAATGCCAACAATCTCCCCCTTTGGACTTGATGGCAACCACCACACCAAGTTACTCTCCCCCTTTGACATCAAGGGTAAAGGGTGGACCAAGATATTCTCTTCTATGATATTCAATCTGCTATCCATACTCCCCCTGAGTACCTACTGCAATCTCTGATTGAGCTCCCCCTTTGTATATGCCAAGATGTACCAATCCATCCATGCTCCCCCTCAGCACATACAAGGTCTTTATAACAAAGACCAGCAATCTATTCAGAACCATGATAGTCATTAGCCACTAACATACATCATATATGATCTGCACCATAAGCATCAGCATCCAATCTTGTAACTTGCAATACCATTCTATTGATCAACCAGCAAAATGTATCATTAATCATCATTACAAAATACTTCTAACCATAATGCCAACAATGCATTATTTGAAGTACATGCTCCCCCTGAGCCTGTGCCAACCATCATCTACCATGACCGAACCATTTCCTGAGTCTGTTTTGCTACCTTTTTCTTCTGAGCTCTATATATGCGACTCTGCAGCCTCTAGATCACGTATATATGTGACTTATCTTTATTATATCAGTGTATGCAAGATGGAATACTGAAGGTCTTCACTTTTAGTTTCCCCTGTGTCTGTTATGTCAGCCGACTGAGTTATGTCACATCTTTCTATCTCTAATTCTGTTTTCTTCAATACCTGGGATTATGATGATGTATAATCCTCTTGCTTTGGAGTTTGAATCTTGCTTCTACATTCCCTTGCTTTATGTCCAAATTTGTTACATGCATAACATATTACATGTTTCATGTTCCTTCCATTGCAATTAATTGCTTTGTGACCAAACATATTGCAAGCAAAATAATATCCTTTGAAGTACCTGGAATGAGATGATCTTGTGTGATGGTCTTGAATCATTCTACTTCTGCATCTGGCTGCTACATGTCCAAGATTATGACATACATAACATTCAATATTATTCAATGGAGGAAATAATCGTCTATCACTTCCATAGTTAGGAGTAAAGGAATCTCTCTGAGGAATTTCTTTCCTTGATTGTTCCTTGTTGAGCATTTCAGAATTCTCATTAGAGTTCCTTGCCTCACCTTGTGAGCTAGATTCACCTTCAACAGATTCATAAAAGCCAAGACCAGTTTTGATAGTAGGGGATCTTTGACTACCAAGAATGTCATCCAAAATCTTAGTACTATCTTGAAATCATAACCATTTACCCTTTTCTTCTAATTTACTTTTTAAGATATTTACCTCAACCTGATGTTGTTCTTCCTTTTCCAGATACTGCTTCCGTTTGTTTTCTTCAGTTTTTCTTCCTTCTTCCACTTGTTGCCTTAATTTGATCACTTCATGTTCTTTTTCTTCAAGAGGTTATCTATTCTGCTTCTTTTATTCTCCAAGATTTTCTTTTAGAGAGAGGAAATTCGATTCAAGTCTTTGAATTGTTATGCTCTGATCTTTTACTACATCCTACAATTGCTCCCTTACTCTAGTTACTGACTCCAATTGTTCCTTTAATCTGGTAACTTCTTCTGTTTCTACATCCTTATTTTCATATGCCATGAGACTTCTAATGTCTTCACAACTATTGAATGATTCATTACTTTTAACATGGGTATAATAGCTTCTATTACCTTCTTCAGACATCTTTCCTTTGTTATGAGGGCATCTAGCAGCGTAGTGACCAACTCTACCACATGAAAAGCATTTGAAAGGTAGTTTACCTTTGAACTTTCCAGTTCCCCGTTCAAGATTTTTGACAAAATTTACCTCATCTTCTCCTTCTGAGATGTATCCTGATTCATTTGCTGATACTTTGAATGCGGCTTCTCTCATATTTGATGGTCCTCCTTTTCTCATCTCATAAGCAGTTAACATTCCATGAAGCTGCGTTATAGTGATTTTATGCAGATCCTCCTTTTCTTCTATGGCAGACACTTTGGAATCAAATTTAGCAAATAGGGATCTTAAAACCTTTTCAACTAAGACAACTTCCTTAAATTCTTCACCCAAATTCCTCATACAATTGACAATCTCATCTATACGCAGGAAGTAATTAGCTATGCTTTCATTACTATGCATCTTAACATTTTCATACCATATTCTGAGAGTTTGAAGCTTTGCTCATTTTACCTGTTCATCTCCTTCGTAGCTTAGAATGATTTTGTCCCATATTTCTTTGGCTGATTTGAAATGCATGACCTTCATAAATTCTGATTGTGACAAACTTCCCAATAAAATAGTAACAGCTTTGGCATTGAGTTCATATTTCTTTCTCTCTACTGTATCTGTAGGAATTGTTGATGGATATGTGTATCCTCCTTCCACGGTTCCCCAAACATCTGTTCCAAGCGATTGTAGATATGTTGTGGTTCTTATCTTCCAATGGGCAAAGTTGCTCCTATCAAAGATTGGTGGCCTGATAGATGCCTCTTTTTCTTGATTAGCCATTTTGATGGATCTTTCCTTCAAGCGACCAAGCTTCTTCTAAAAGGACTTGCTCTGATACCAATCATTGGAAATAATACTGAGAGGGGGGGGTGAATCAGTATTATCACATCAATATAACTTTTTCATTTTCATACTCTGATTCATATATGCTACTTCAGTTAAGGATAACCGTGTATATATGCAATTATGTTTAATGCAACTAGCGTATATTCAATAACCTTATGATTTACTTAGTTGATCTTCAATGATAGCCTTAGAACATCATTAACCATATTAACAGTAAACGGGTGCAGTAAAATAGAACAGATCATCACACATAAAGAGCACACATGAACACCATGATATAAGGTGGAAACCCAATGTAGGTGAAAACCACCTGCTGCAATTTGTTTCTATCTTCCTTTAATAAGAAACTTCTTTTACAATGTACTAGTGTAGTCCTTTACCAGCACGCAGGTTGCAACCTGCAGAGGGCTACAACCCTCTCTCATTCTCCAGCTCCTTCTGGAAGGGAGCTACAACCCCCTTAGCTCTTGTACTAGCTGAAATAATAGTATGTAGGTGCTGATCTATAGAAGGCTACAACCTTCTCTTTACTTCTAGGGACCACGTTCCATAAATTTTTAGACTAGATCCATAAATACAAAATAATCACTACTTTAATACAATCATCAACTATACCTACATCATCAATCTCTGAATCACCCAATACTGAAACCTGTCATCAAAACACAGTTACCAGAACACAGACCAGAGCCCAGAACTTTGCAACAACCACTAGAACCAATAGCAACCTGAAACATCAAATTTCATTCTGTATACGCTACTTGACTGTGTCAAACCGGCGTGTATACGCCTTTCCTCCAGAGTGAACCCGCATACAAATCTAAATATAATTACTCATACCTTTGCTGCAATTTCCAACTTCAGATATACATCGCAAACCCATAACCAGTATGCTCGATCTCATACCTCATCAAATGCACAACACATCTTCTCCATTGGCCTAATGATCTTCTCCTTATATAGGTTCAGGATTTTCTCAATACCATGGTCCAAAACCATGTATAACCAATACCTTGGACCAAATACCTAGGTTCAATACTTTAGACGAGATACCATGGACCAATACCAAAATACCATGAACCAAATACCACGGACCAAAACTTAGATTTCTGACATGTACGCGCCTTTCCTTTTGTGAACCTGCGTGTGTACGTATACGCACCTTTGGTTCTGCTCAACCACGTGTATATGCACTTTCATCAAGGTTAACCTACGTATACCTCTTTCTTGAATTGCTGTACTATGATCCATCATCTAATTGAATTGCCACCTGTATCATACCTCTGAGTGAGTTTCCATCAAGGACAACTCTTGTATCATAATGCCAACAAAATGCACATTAGACCACAAAGAAAAATATCCAACTCTAACTCATCTCATAAACAAAATATCATCAAAAGTATCCGATAAGTTGCAAGAATAGTTGGTTTGACTAAGCTAGGAGGTGAATTAAGGCCCATATAATTACCTAATGATGAAGCTCAACATCACCCCCTACTGAAAGTGTTTCTCATCGTCTGAGAAACTTAGCCAATGTTCATGTCCTTAATGGCTTTGTTAGCCTCTCTGACATCTCATGCCTATGTTGTGGTCTCTTCTTCTTGTTCATAGAATCCTTCTTTCTTTTCTACTTCTTCCCATTGCCTCTTTTCCTCTTCTTCTTTTCTCCCTTCTATCTTCCCTAGGAGTAGTGGTGGACTGAGTTTTAGGCCTATCTAGTTGACCTTCAACCTTTGCATTGATTGCTTATACATAGGTGTCCTATTGAGTTCGTCTCTCAACCTTTGAGGGGAGTGATATTCTCTGATCTTCAAGCTGTGGTAGTGTGTTCCATCTCCTTAGGCAGGAATGTATACTATCATCTCCTAGCATCCTAAACATATCTTCAAAATGTGAAATTGCTTGCTCTTGGGCAGCAAGATATCTAGGTGCTAGCTGAGGATCATTTGCAATCAAATTATGGGTGTTGATTAGGTCCATGGAATTTGATTGTTCAGCTCTGAGGAAAAGAGGTTCATTTTGCTCTCTAGCCAATATTATTTTCATCTCTGCAGCCCTTGACTCCTCATGGTTCATCCATGATGCCAAAGCCATTAATTGTAGATATCCTAACTTGCCATTAGGATCCCAAACATTCATGTCTATGAGGGTCATGTTCTGCAAGTAACTCAGCCATTTTGGCCCTATCCTCTAGTGTACCTTCATCGCAAAGATCAATAAACTTCCTATAGTCCTAAAGTGGCATGGTGCCCCTTTGTGCTAGTGTTTTAATCTGAAACTGCAGCCATTGTTATTTGAGGCAAAGAGCATAGGATTTAGCTGGAATCCTACACTGGATGGCCTCCAAGGAGAGGCTATCCATACATGCTAGTTGGTTCTCCCTTTCTTGCAGCTATCCCCTCAACCATTCATTTTCCCTCTCAAGATGATCTCTCATTCTTTCTTCTCTATCCCTTAAGCCACTTATCTCTTTGCCCATTTCTTTGAGCTTCTCTTCCATGTGCCCAATGTCTTCCACCTCTTCTGATTTGGCAATTTTCATCCATCAGTGGGTTCTAGCCCTCTCCTTTTCAAGTTCGAAAAACAATGGGATGGAAAAATTTTGGGGTATCACCCTCCCTCCTTCAATAACTGGTAGTAGGTGTCTAGGTTAGGTTTGGGGCTTGGTTCTTTTGTTTTAGTGTCTTCCTCTTTTGTTTCTTGCTTCTCCCCTACCTTTCTTTCCAATTGATGTGCTTCCTGTAGTTTTTACAGAGTATCCTGTAGGATTGTTTTTTCTTTCATTAGGTTTTGTTGTGGATCTTGTAGGATTGCCTTACCCTTTAAGGAAGATGATATGGTACTAGGCCTCCTTACATAGGTGATTCATGAATTAGGGGAAGGCATTTTGTCTCTTGGTGTAGGGAAATATTCAATCTCAATAGGATTTTTTGTTAATATTTGTGGCTTCCCTTGTTTGATTCTTGTGCTCATTCTGTCCTGAAATATAGTGGGGATTCCCTCCTTCCTTTCCCTTTCTACTTGACTGGGGTGTTGAGAGTGGTGAGGGCAGTTGCTGCCTCCCTATCAAGGGCTTCTGGAGACACCCTAGGCAACTCCTCCTTGTGTTCTCCCATTTCTATTTCACTGCTTTCTCCTTTTCTGTTTTTCCTATCTTCTTCATCGTGTTGTTCTTCCTCATCTCCATTAGTTTCTTCTTTATTTTCCTCCTCTGTTTCACCATCATTCTCCTTTTCTTCTTCCTCTTCTTCTTCTGCTTCATCATGTTCCTCTGTACCAGTTTCTTCTTCATCCATCACATCCCTATCTAGATCTGTATCTCCTTCTTCCTGTTTTTCCTCCTCCTCACTGACAAAAGGACTAACATCATAAGTGAGGGTTTTGATGTCATCCTCTGCTGAAAAGTCTCTGAAGACTGACCATGCTATAGGGATTTTGAGATTTTGGAGTGCATCCTCAATGAGGATCCAGATCAACCTATAGTGAGCCAATTATGAGGAGTCTATGAGTGATTGCGTTAAGAAATAGGGTATGTTGAGTCTTTGGTGAACTGGTGTTTCTACCCCAAATCTTAATTCTTCAAGGATCCTAAAATGGTAGCCATAAACAACAATGTATCTACCCTCACATGAGATATATTTGATGAGTTAGTAGCCTACATCACTCCATGGGTATGGAAGACTTCCCCTCCTTACTCCATTGTTATCCTCTGTGGGTTCTTCACCTTCTAAAAAGAATTTCCTTTTTTCCACCTAACTATCTACTTTGTCTTATTTTCTCCATGGAATTCCTAGGGGATGTGTGGTGACCCTACTAATGAGCTCTGGGGTGAGGTCTATAGTGAGGCCTCTAACTAAAACAGTGGCATGGATTCTACGGTGTGGAGTGAGGGAATAAGAAAATTCTTGGGCCACCTCATCATCATACCTTGTGATTTTCCCGAAAAACCCCATCCAATTGTGTCTTGTAAAGATTTCAAGTACTTAGGGGTGTTGTTGTATCCTCACAGTGTTTTTGTGTTCTCTCCTATTAAATCCTCCTATCATCTTTCTTGTGAGGCTTGAGGACAAAATGAGAGGGTTGACACAGAAATTTTAAATTTGGGAGGAAAAAGAGTTTACTATGTATGTAATTCACCTCCCACGGTTGTTAAATTCACTAAATTTTAGAGCATTTATAGTTCATTTGATTGTAAATGGGGATGGATACTTAGATCCTACCTCTTTAGAATGGTGGTAGTGGACGATTCCCATGATATACCCTCTTGAACTCTTATCTACCTATCCTATAGACTACCTCTATGTATACTGTAGACTGCTCTTGTAGACCGTATACTGTAGACTTTTCCTATAGGAATTCCTATGCATGCTCCTGTAGAAATTCTCTTGCAGAACAATGAATCCTTGCTTACAGTAGGTGTCCAGAGTTATGAGAGCAAATTGAGTGAGGGATTTTCAAGGAGGTGGAATGCATGAATGCATGCAAACAATGTTTTATTTCCCTTTATGGTGTTTCAGGGTGAGGTGGTGTGCTGGCAGCAGAGGTAAGTTTCCATTTTTGGACTGTTGGTCCCCACTACAACCTCATCACTTCAACTCCTCATAATCATCTCACACCTCCTAGATCTGTAGTTAATCACCTCTTGTGCTACTCCTCTTCTGTCTTTGAGTTGACTGCAGCCACATGTGAGAGGACACCTGGTCTTACATGTGATGACTGAACAAAGGTAGCCAAGTTAATTGACCACCTTTTCACTTATAAACCAACTATATCATAACCTTTACAACGTTTGTGCAAATTATACATATGAGTGAGTGAGCATGATACGTACCTGTGGTTTTGATGCCATGTTACAGTTGTCGAAGATCAAAGGTGCTACATTGTTTTTTTTCTGCATGGTCATTCTTCTTCCTCCTCTTACTATCTGCTGATGGTTTCTTGGCTTTTGCAGGTGTCTGTGACTCAAAATATACTGTTGCTACTACTATGGAGCTTCTAGATCATCCTAGTGAAGACCTATAGCTGATCACTGACATCCTATAGCATAAGCTGCTACAGGATTTCCTACAGGATGTTCTGTAGCTGCTTCTCCCTCAGAATTCCTTAATCATGTTGTTGGTTGGGTTGTGAGGATGGTGCAATGAATGGACAGAGGGAGTAGGAGTGCCTGTGGAGCAAGGGAAATTCAAGTAATGCTCTTACTCTCCTCTATTTTTCCTTTTTTCCTTTTTTTCATAACTGGTAGAAGTCGATCTCTTTTTGTTTTGAATGGTGACTATAGGGATCATGATAATGGACAAGATGAGGGGTTAGATCATGTCTAGGATGAATTTTAGGGACCTAACAAACCTACCATGTGCCTTCAGATTGCTTCCTGTAGGTTTTTCGAGCCAGTGTAATTCCTACAGGATCATCCTATAGGTTTTCAGGGGATCCTGTAGAAAACACAGTTTACACATAAATTGAAGCAATGGAGTGGAAAATGATATAAATGATGGAGGGATGCATGGTAACAAGTGGAGGAGTTGGATAGGTGTGAGGCAGGGTTCCCTTTGGATCCTCTTTTTTCTCCTTTACTGTCTTTCTTGCCCACCTGCAAATAACAATTATATCTTTCTCTCTCTCTCTTTTTTTCTCTTTTTTTTTTTTTTGAAAAACACCTAGGTTGCCTCAAAGAGGTTTTCAACCTTGATGTTTTCCCTCGCTGCCTCAAAGAAGGTTTTCACCCAGAAATCTTCTTATTCTTCTTTCTACTTTTTTTTTTCATCATTGGGCTACCTCATGAAGTTTTCAACCCAAAGATGGGACTGAGGCGCCTCATGGAGGTTTTCACCTAAGTCCTTATTCTTTTTCTTTTAGTGACCTTGTTAGTGTTAGTATTTGCATACTTCCATTAGGGATCACATTCCTCTTTTTGCATGATTATTTTATGTGTCTCACCTTGTAATTTCAATTCATCCCGCTAGGTCATATTTTGAAATTGATTCCCTAATGGTTGTTTAAGTCAGGATTTTTCTTTTCCCTCACAAATATGTCTGCTGACCCACTCTCATAGTTTGTTGAGCTTTTAAAACCTTATGTCACTCTTGTCATCTCATTCAAAATTAGTCATGAAATCATGTCTTCATTTTTTCATTTAGCTCATTAGGTTTCATCTTTCTAGGTCTAGGTTCATTATTGCATCCAAATAAAGGGCAACAACAAGTGTGCGAAAGACCTAATAAAGCGCATTCAGTCTCTTTCAATCAAAATTGATATATCGATGTTTTCTTTGGTTCTTTGTAGCTTTTCATCTCAATCTTTGAGTTGAAAATGGTAGATTTATTTGTAATTTTCAAAGTCATTTCATGATAAATTCTCTAATTTCCCAAGCTCCTTCAAGTCAGATATTCCCTGCTATACACTCCATAATGCAAAGCCTTAAAGCATATCAACCACCTTGACTATAGAACAGAGGCTTGAAAGGGAGTTTGAAGAGGATAGAGAAGGATGGCTTGATAGGGTAAGTTTGCATTTGGAGAAGCTGCTAAAAAGGGCCAACATGGACAATCAAATCATCAGGCACATGGCTCACCATTACAAGACCCGGAACAAGATTTGTAACATAAGAGTCAAGAAAATGAGGACAAGGATAAAACAAACCATCAAAGGAAAAAGGAGGGTGATAGGCTTAGGTTGCTTGCTGAAGCTTCCTTAGCTGACCCAGACACTTGATGGTGGCGTTCTCCCCAAATTTTGAGAAATTTTGAACAAGTTTTGAGAATTTTTGCATTTTTGAAGAATTTAGCAGTTTTTTACACAAAAATTTTGGCTCTATGCGCAGTGCCATTGGCTCTGCGCTTTTCCTAGGAGAATCCAATGGCCAAAATAATACCACCATTGGATTCCTAATGATGTAATCATGTTCCTTGTGCATTTTCTAAGCTTGGAGCAAAACTAGTCAACCTAAAGGTCAAACAACACTTAAAAAATCATGTTTCTGCCCCTATTTTGGCCATGGCGTTGCGCATAGAGGCAATCTTGGGATAATCCATTTTTGAGGGGTCAAATCAACTCTAAATGGGAAATTAAAGGCTGATATGGAAAGTAATGAGCTATCATGAGCTCAATGTGGACACAGGTAAGGCCTCCAAATTCGCACTAGCACTGCACATAGGACAATTTTTTGCTAAATTTTCACTTTAGTGTGCCATGACTTTAACCTTTGGGTTTTCTCTCATGGATGATGTTTTTATTGAATTAAATGGTGACTACACATGTAAATAAGATGAGTATTAGTCACTGGAGGGTAGATTCATTAGATAAAAATTTCTCTCGGAGTTAAATGAATCAGTTTCCTCCCTTTTAAAGGCAAGTTGTTAGGGCTGCCTAGATTCCAGTTTCTTGTTCAAATTTTGATGAATTAGTTCCTCATCTTAAGGATTCGACCTTTAGGATGGGACGAGGTTGAATTCAGGTCTATATCTTCTTTTTCTTTCTCATTTTAAAGGGTTGGATTCAGTGGGATTGCTTAGGCTTTGATAGACATCATTTTGTACTAGTTACAATAGAAGATTAATGAAAAATTGTAGCTATTTATTTGGGATCCATGTGGTATGATGCTCAGATTAGTTTTTCTTATGTTTTTATGTTTTAAAATGTATTCTTTACTCCATTTAATTATTTCATACTCTTTATGTGAATGTATACAAATATGAAAGGCAGAATCCATAATTTTTATGCTCTTATTTGGGTAGACATTTCACAGTCTGTGTTTTCTTTAGTTTAGGAAGAATCCATGATGTTTACATGCTCTTCCTAGCTCCTCACCTATATTTTCACCTCATCCATCAAACCCTAAAGTTATCATCATTGTACCTACCTTTCCCCAACAAACGCCCTCCAGTTTTGACCTAATTTCCTTGCCCTAACTGTTTGGCTCCTCCTGATCCAGGGAAAACCCTTCAAAGTCAAATCAAACCTTATGCCACTATACCTAGCCTAATATCAGTTTCTAGATCCAGTCAATGTGGATGAGATCCTTACAGAGAGAGCCCTATCTTGGCCTAGTAGGGCTATATACTTGGCTAAGCATGGTTTTTGGTTACATTGGCATTGCCTTCCTTCATCCTGAGGTTCAATCCATGTGATAACATAGTGGTGACCATACTAGGGAACGAAAGTTGAAAAATAAATCACCACCGTAAGTTGTTTTATTTAAATTCTTAAGATTGTGGATGACTGTTGGGCATGTTTTGGGGCTCAGAGCCTAAGTTTTGGTCAAAGATGGTGTAGAACTCCACGAAGTACGGGCGCGGAGCATGAATTTTGTAATCGAGTCATAGGGTTGTCCACCCTAAGAATTGTAATTTAATGTAAAGATCTGTCAGCCTACCCATGGTCCGCGGACCATCGGATTATATAAATAGAGCGAGGCTCTAAGCGTAAAGATAATTTTTAAGAAGGAATAGATAGAATAGCGAAGGCATGGTTCAAGGTTAAGTGTTAGATCTGAAGTGTACTGGAACATAGTAGTAGGAAGAGGCTCTGCAACTGAGTGTGCAGACCCCTGTAGCTGAGTGCATAGGGAAGAGTTGGGTTTGTACTTGGGATTGAAAGATAATAAAGAGAAGTTTATTCTGTGCATCTATTTTGGAAACTTTATTTTGATGTTATTCATTACTTTTACTCTATTTACTTACTGCACACACTTGATGAATACTTATATGAATGCTTATATGTGAACTTAATCTAAGTAATTAGCTAACGTAAGGAAGACTTGGGTAAATAACATGGGTCACACTGCGGCTGGAGCTAGACAATATCACAGGGCGCAGGGTACCCGCAGGTATGCGTAGCGCAGTAAGTCCAAATGTTGGACCGCGTAGCAATCACTTCATATTAGACATCCCAAGGTGTGGAAACCTGGTTGTAGAACTCTCCCATACTACTTTTGGTGAGACCTCAGTGCGCACTCTGCGAACTATTGCTGAAAGGGCTAGTAGTACCAAGATTTGCTTGGCTAAATCACTTCTGAACCTCGGTCAGGCCCCACTAAGCCAACAAATGGTACCATTGTTGGGATTGAGATCTACATAAGGGATGTCTGATTTCATGCCACTGGAACCTAACAAGGAAGGAAATTGAAGAGTGGTTGGGTAAGAAGATTCATTAGTTTGCGACGCAGGAAAATAGAAATATGCGGGTATCTAAGGAATAGTGGTTGGATCGCTATTTGTACACTAAAATCCACAAGATTTTCTTTGCATCCTTTCCATCAGAGCTATATGAGTGGATCTCAAAGTTAGTAGATGGCCAAGGAAGGTGTAGGCTCAGCAAACCAATAGTTTGGACTCTGGAACTAGTGTGTAGACTAGCCGCCTCAGAAGATAAGATAGCACGAATTTTGGACCACTTGCTCGATCGAATAATAGTAGGTTTATTACTGAGTTCACAGTGGACACAACCATGAGCTACAACGAAGCAAAATGATGTTTTCTAAAAGGACCATGAGGTAGGTATATTAAGTCTTTGAATACTTGGATTAAGATGTTATTATGTGAAAAAAGGGTATTGCAAATACATTAATGTTTGGGACTATGCAGAGGAGAAAAAGCTACAAAAGCAGTGAAGAATTATAAAATAGTCCCTTAATTTCACCCTCTGTGAGAGAGCAATGAAGAAATTGCCAAGGTCTCTCCAAGAAGCGCAGTCAGTTTGATAAGGCAGCACATTCCGTAGCTACCACTTCCACCCACACTATCACTCGCTTCACCCGCTTCACCTCCATCGCCACCCACCCCACCTCCACCACCTCCATAGTTAAGTATGGTGAGCATGATCAAACTATTAGTATTCAGAGGGGTAGGTAATGAAGATCTAGACCAATTCTAGTTCATGGTAAGAGCAGTATAGGAAGCACAAGGTGTCACGAACAACAATATTAAGAAGGCTACATTGGTGAGCGCACTGGAGGATCGCGCATTAACATGGTATATCAAGCACTCTAACGACCACCCAAACATAGGGATAGCAGAGATCTAGAATGCGTTGAATAGAGAATCTAGTAGCCCAAAGTCAAAAACACAATCAATCATCGGGTTTAAAGAGATTGTGATGCTCCCGTGCGAGACTCCTTGCGATCTGGATCAACGGCTAAAGACTACGATCCGCGAAGCCAATATGATGCTAATGGATGCACAACATTATGCATGGTTTGTAGCATCTATGGCACCGCACTTGAGGACGACATTGTCACAGAAAAAACTTTCCACCCAGGGCGAAGCATTGGAAATCGCAATGAGATTACATGAGACCCCGATATAGGACCTTGGGTTGAGAGTTCAACAAATCCATGCACAACTATAGAACTTATGTTTGGAAATGTAAAGCTTGAAGTAGCATAGGGCACCATGGCTAGAGGTGCACGAGGAAGTATGGTTCATAAAGTGCAAGGGCCAGGGCCATGACAAGGATCACTGCCCAGTATTTGCGAACTACTTGGCGAGAGGAGGGCCAATGGCACTGAGACTAGAGGCGCAGGTAGGGCCAAGTGCGGCGCCCACTTTATGGTGCATGATCTGTCAGATAGGAAGGAAACATATGATGGATAATTTTCATTTGTTGTAGAAGTATACATAGACACACCAACAATTGTTTGGTAATTTCTGCAGGTCGCTAGGCCATGATGAGCGCACTTGCTATAGTTATGAGTTAATGATGGATCAAACCCTAACCTACAGGATGCAGACTGAAATGCGAGCCCTCGACCCAGATGCTTGGATGGTGTGTAGTGGATTTCAAGGGCAAGGTTGAGGATGAGGTGGAATGGGACCAGGAAGAGGCCACAAACAGTTAATTTATTACAATTGCGGAGGGCTGGGGCACTATGCCCATGATTGTACCAACCCGGTGAGGATATCCTATACGTATTGTGCTCAGTTTGATCATGAAACAATAGACTATCCTACGTTGATCACAAAGATGTGAAAAAAAGGGGTATTCCAGCCTCCCTTAACTCAGAATATACAAATGATGAGTTCTAAGCCATGCGAAGAGGACCCAAATGTAAACATGATGCTCAGAAGCGGTATGGCCATGGGAGAAGATATGAGGAAGTAACCAGAGGAAAGTACATGGGTTGGCAAGGCTCCTGCAAAGGAAACTGAGTTTGACTTAGAACATGCAAAGGAGACATTCATGGAAGCTAAGAAGAGCTTCTTGGAGGCCTTCACTTCAGGTGGTAAGGATCAACCAAAGCCAAAAATGGATCCTTCAATGCTCACGACCTTTCTGGAGACATGCATGAAACTACTGCATGACAACAAGGTGGTTCAAGGACTGCAGGAGCTTATTACTAGGTGCGTAGGTTCAAGAGAATCATGTGTAGTCAGGAAATTGGGGAAAGCATGCATTGCATGCTAGAAGGGAAATCAGGTTGACTACACAGATTGGGGAATATGAAATGGATCAGATAATCCTAGATCTGGATTCGGACGCAAATGTATTACCAAAGCAAACATGGGAATGCATGGGTAGTCTCGCACTACAATGGTCCCCTATTCAATTACGAATGGTGAACCAACAGAAGATTTTGCCCATGGGGAGGTTTCCAGGGGTAACAGTTGATATTGAAGGCGTGAGTGCACAAGCATATTTTGAAGTAATAGAGATTGTCAATAACAACAATCTGTATCCCACATTTCTAGGAATAGATTGGGCCACTGACATGAATAGAGTCATCAATTTGAAGAAGTACAAAATGATCTTTGAAAAAAGGTCACTACACGTAGTAGTCCCACTGGACCCAACTGAAGGAGTGTGCTACACTGACCCAGTGCACGATGATGAAGGCAATGATGATCTTGCTTGTATTTACAAGATAATTACACAAGACCAGGATTGGGTGAATCTGACTACAGATGGGAGAATCTCGTGGGAGCATGAAATCTCTTGCACTTCAGATTCAGATGAAGAAGTAGGGAAATGGCAGAATCAGTTTCACGAAGTGACAATTCTAAATTGCAACATGATGGTTAGATCACTACGTTGTGTGACAACAGAGGCAAGAGAACTGTCGATATATGATGGATTGACAAAGGTGGATGAATTCTTGAGCAATTTTGAAAGCACAATACCGAAGCAGTAGCAGTTTTATGTGTTGAAGTGGGCACTATGCGCAATACCCGCCCGATGGTGGGGTACACATCAAGGAAACTTTGAGGACTGGCGCGAATGTAGAAGGATGATGTGCCTAAAGTTTGGAATCCCCCACCTTCGAACAAGAGTCGGTCAACCAAGATGGAGAAAATTGCGCACCCACCTATCTCGATGGGTACATACATGTGCGGGGCAGCGAGCACACAAGAACATGACACAGCAGTAGGAAAGGTGATGTGCACCACAACTGTTCCACATGGAAGCATTCAATAAAGTATGTGGAGTCTTGAACAGGGTTCACCAGGTGAGACAAATGGATTGGGAGTTACGCATACGCGCGATTCTATGGGCCTACAGGGCCATGTGCATAAACCTAAGTGCAGAGAAAATTATGAAGTTGAGGAGTAGAGTCAAGACCACAGTTTTGGAGGAAAGGAATCCTCATGCAATAGCTACCACAGTTGGGGTAGTAAGTTGAGGACTGGGATGAAGGAATTATGCAGCTACACGAACATTAACATATGCGGATTCAGGAAGCCGTTCGACAAGGGAACCTTAAGCTTCATGAACTTGAAGAGGATTGGGTACGACTGAGGAAGAGAAGCATGTTAATGGACGCAGAGATCAAAAAACTGGAAAATGAAATCCTGCAAGCATGTCACATCGATAAACTAAGAGTGATAGGACAAGATATGGGCAACCATAATATTACATTAGAATATTGTCGCCGAGCATTTGTGACTCTGCTACCATGGCCACGACCGCACCTTACTAGACAAAGTAACAAGGGGAGTGCACCGCATAAGGAAGAATGTTTGGTGTTGACTATCGCAAGGGTAATTGTGGAGTGCCTGCGGACTAGGCTGGAAGGCAAATTGAAGCCTTGCACAAGTGGTGCAACCACTTGACTATCCGTAGGGAGTAGAGTCTCAGCGCTCCAAGTAGTTGAAAGAGAGCACGGGATTATAAAAAAGTCTATGTGGGAGTTGCGCGATAAGGAGGTTACGTGCAGGATCAATTTGTCACAGGGGTCGCACCCACGCATAGGGGGCTATGCTGCCATGTGGGTAGGCTGGGAGGTGAACATTGGTGTCATTGTTCACGATAAGATGTCCAATTTAAGGTAAAGAGGAGCGATCAATGGGTAATTAAGACATGAATTAAGAGATAGATTTGGGATGATCTTCTGCCAAGAAGGCATTAATGACTCAGAAGTGGGGGTAATGGTCAAATTCAAATTCAAAAGATGTTATAAAATCGCCAGGGCTATCCATGAGGCAACACTTAGTTGTTTGAGAATTGAGCAATTACAGAGCAGTAAGCACTACATACTCTTACCACCTTTGATTGTAGACATGATGACTACTGCCAAAACAAGAGTGTGATTCGCCAAAGATACCATAGAGCCCCATATGGCCCATGAGGAGCCCGGTGAGGTGGCAGTTGTGCCAGAAGTTCCAAAATCACCATGAACGCCTTGACCAAAGAAAGATAAGTAGATTATGGGCCCAGTCTATGTATCCCCAAGAAACCCACAGTTCGGTAAATTTTCAGTGGGAGAAAAAGGAAAAGCTGTCAATGTTGAATCAGATGAAGAGGAGGAAGACTTGCAAG
This sequence comes from Pinus taeda, assembly GCA_000404065.3. Taxonomy (NCBI): domain Eukaryota; kingdom Viridiplantae; phylum Streptophyta; class Pinopsida; order Pinales; family Pinaceae; genus Pinus; species Pinus taeda. The sequence continues at coordinate 28,417 of APFE030489694.1, forward strand.
CTCGAATCGCTCAAATTGAGGCACAAGATGATGTGGAGGAGGATGTCTCACCAATGCCTTCTGCAACAAAGTTACCCACGTACCTCCCCCCATGGAAAGGGAAAGCCAAGATACTGAAAGACTTGGAGGCCATGAAGAGTGCGCTCCAAACCCTGCTCCTCCCTGACGGTATAAGGTTTTAAGGTCCGCCTTTGGGATGAGTACCTACCATGAAGTTCGAGGATTGGGACCTCATAAATAGTAGGAATTTCTCACACTTGGCCATAGAGAGTTTAACGAAATAGAATTTAGAGGGGCCCATTATAGTTTTGGAGCCATGAAAATGGTTGTGTGGTGTGGAAAAGGCTAGGTTACTCCATCTATGATGGATACCCCACTACCACCATGCGCCCATCATCGTTTTTTTCATCAGGCAGCTGTTGCACCTGGTGCATGATGGGTATCTCTCACTGGAGGAGCCTATTCCCATCATGGCCAACCTAATTCACAAGATTTCCCAACTGCCCTTCAATGGACACGACCCTGCGGACATTGTGGGAAAAAGCAGCGACTTGGCCCTTGCATAAGCTATGAAGGCCAATTATAAACTACAAAAGAAAAAGTGGGGGTATGCAATCACAAGCATTAAGGACAAAGGGTCGTGCATAGCCACCCTACTACTGGTTGGTAAGCTGATGAGGAAATGTCACACTGATGAAGTACCAACATCTATGATTGCACTGGCAGAGCAGTGTATGGAGGGGATACAATTCAACTGGGCACAGTTCCTCTACGAGGATTTTCTAATGAACTGCAAGGAGGCCTAGGAGTAGGGTAAGACCTTCCACTGTGCATGGTTTCTGTTATCCATCTTGTTGGTTGCAGGGGAACTGCCGGAGGATAGCAAGTTTCCCAGTATTGAGCATGATCTACCCAAAGTCGCGAGGTACACCTCGCTCTGGGCTACAAATGATGCAAATAGGATTCGCGAGATGAAGGTGGTCTGCGTGTTCATGGAGGTGAGCATCTGAATGTGGATCAACCAAAGGCCATGCTTGTCTCCCATGGTTTATAATAGCTTGTAGAGATTGGTAGAATTCAACGCAGATATGCATAACATTATGCATAACCTGTATATCTAAATTGGAAAGTTGTAAAGCAATATCTTGATTTTCAAAATTAGACATACTGGCTTTCTGAAAATACACCAGATCCAATCTAGATCTGAATCCTCTGGCCATCATCAGTGATCCTCAAAGAATTAGGCAAAAATCTAAGAAAGTTGTAGAGAGATCTAGTTTAACCAAAGAACAATCAAGTAAGGATTTCATTCCTAGAGTTAATTCACTCCCAAGAAGGTTAGAAACTTTGCAGGACATTGAGTTTAATTTTGAGTAGAGTTTATTTTGCAGTAAATATTTAAGTTGGATTGATCAGACAATTGTTAATTCCTCTATATCTCTTCATAACCCCCTTGAATATTTGTTTTCACACAATAAATCAATGTCACAACTTATTCACACTCTTGATCTCTTATAGAACCTCTCTTCAAACTTAAACACTTGGGTGCAACTTAAGAGTCATAGGCCATCTTTTGATTTTTGACATACTTCCATTGCATCTACTACCACTCAAACTATCCTTGATCATCTGCCTTCTTCTTCATAGTCTGTTCACACCACACAGACGATTGTTAATCCTCCTTTGATTATACCAAATATCCCAATCTCTATTTTAAATCCACCACCTCCCCCTCCTCTAGTTATGGCTGTCCGATATGCACCCCTTGTTTTTCCTCAAAATATTGGTGCCATTCCCTCTAATTATCAAACTAAAATACCTTTGTTCGATAGCACTCAAACTACTATAGCTCAACAACACGTAGACAAGATGAATGATTTCTTTGACCTCCATTAAGTTGAAATTAAATATGTGATGATGAGGCTATTTGTACAAATTTTTGGAGGAGAAGTTCAGAAATGGTTCAGAGCCCTACCAGAAGCTTCTATCACTACTCTACCTATCCTTCAGAGGCAGTTCCTAGATTGGTGGGAAGTGAAAAAGAATCCCCTTCAGATTTTGCCCAAATATGAGAATGTCAAAAGAAATGTTGGTGAGAGTGTGCAAGACTATTCTGTGATATTTAATGCAGTATACAATGTTATCCATATGAATATCAAACCATTAGAGGGATTGGATTTGATTAGGTTTCCAAATGGATTTGATGCTGATATGGCATATCAATTGCATGAATGTAATCCTACAACTCTAGAAGACATGCAAAAGAATTTTGTAAGCGTAGAAACGAACTTGCTGGCCAAAAGAGAAAGAATGAGATTAGAGAAAAAAGTGATCAGGAAAGAAGAAACATCTACTTCAGATGTAAAAGTGGTTACATTTATTTGAACAATGGAAAGGATGGTTTACCGGTTGTCCATCTCACACAGACCTAAACTGCAAATTTGAAACCCAAACTTTAGAGGGCAGAAACATCCCCAATTCTGAATCAATAAAAGAGAGAAAAAAGCATCAAAACAACTAGTGCAACAACAACAACAGTAGATCAGAACCCCGTTACAACAGAATTATGTTCAAGGAGTGGAAGAAAAAAAAACGAAAGATTCAGTAATTGAAACAAATCATTTCTTCACTACAGATGGTATGCCTATATTTCTTACCGAAGATGAGGAGTATGCAGAAAGTTATAACATTCCAAAGGATGAGGCCTACATCTTATAAAATGATTTTTATTTGGAGACCTAATCTGATGATTATCAGCGTGGCTATATGAATTCTTTGAGTGCACATAAGAAACAATACTCTTTTAGGAGAAGAGATGTACAAGTCAGTCCTATTCAAAAGAGGAAGGATGTTCAGTCAAAGAATGATCTCTCAAACAATCAGAAAAGAGGAAAGGAACATGATGATCAACATGATAGAAATGTAAATCAACCATCAACAAGTACAATTGCAAAAGAGAAAGACAATCAAAAAAAGGATAGTGTAACAAAGGAGCAAACAGATAAGAGGGACATTGTTGTCAAAGAGGTAGAACAAATCAGGTATTTTAATTTAGAAAGTGAAATTTCTAAATTGAAAGTTTCCATTCCTTTGACCAAGCTTGTTAAGAATAGCCATTACAAACACCATGTATCTAGAATACTACAAGTTGATCCTTTGTCCGACATGGTGAATGTTGAGGAGGATCATCGTGAGCTTATTTTTGGTCTAGATATAGATGGTCAACTAGAATATAGTGAGGTCCTGCCCTTTTATTTGAGTCTTAGACTGCATGAGTATATTCTTCATAATGCTATGCTTGATTCCAGAGCTTATAATTTGATGCCCAAGGCTATCATCGAAAATCCTGGCTTGGATATCACTCGAAAATATCATGATTTGTATTCATTTGATTCTGGTGGAGTTTGCTAGATTGGTCTCATCAAAGATTTAGTGGTTTCCTTAGATCAAATCCCAGCCAAGAATGTTTTGATGGATGTGGTAGTAGCAGATATACCACCTAGATTTGGTATGTTGTTGTCTAGATCGTGGGGAGCCAAACTCAAAGGAACTTTATAGCTTGACTTCTCTTATGCTACAATCCCTATTTTTGGTCAATTGAGGAAGTTGCATGAGGAAAAGAAGATGAAATATATGATCACTAGGAAAGATAAGTCCATTAATCATCTGATAAATGTTGTATATATAGATTTAGAGTCTTTTATTTTGTACACTGATAATGGATTGAATGATGTAGATATTCAGCTCATAGAAGTAAATGATGTACCAGAAATTTCCTAGGGTTTTAGAGTAGTTCTTAATCAAGAAAAGGAAAAAGTACCAATTCCTTCTGAGCAGCCTCCATAGGTGCAGAAAGTTAGTAAAGAATAGAAAAATGAAGCAAATAGCGAAGGTAAGATTGAACCAATAGAAGAATTCCAACATCTGGAAGATGAAGATGGCCTTTGGAGCATAGACTTTGATGGTGTTTTCTATATGGATGGTGCAGGTATTGGAATTTGGATTTGAAAACCTGTTTTTCATCCACACAAAGTTCCAAGTAATGTTAGAGTGTGTACCTATAAATTAGCTTTTGATTGCTATAACAATGAAGCAGAGTATGAGGCATTAATTACAGGTCTAAATATTTTGAAGAATCTTGGTGTGAAAAGGGTTTCTGTTTATGGTGACTCAGAGTTAGTGATGAAACAAGTCAAAGGAGGATATCAAGAGAAGCATCTGTAGATGAGAGCTTGTAGGAATAGAGTCCTAGATATCTTGAAGATGTTTCTAGAACACACATTGACAACAGTGCCGAGAAGTCAAAACATCATTGCTAATTCACTTGCCACAATAGCGAACAATCTAAAAATTCCAATGAATTCTGGCAATAAATTTGAAATTCATGTCAAACATAGGCCTAATATTCCTGATAATTTGAGATATTGGTAGGTTTTATGGGATGAAAATGAAATTAATTCCTTTTTGCAGAATGAAAGGAAGTTTGAGGATACTTTCATTGATGATATTGGTGATTCTAATGAACAAGACATTGAGGTAAATCAGATCGATGTTTTACAGCTGAAGGATAATGTTACTCATAGAGGTCATATACCTTTAGAGGAGCTGTTTGATCAAGATGATGTGGCGAGAAAACCAACCTTGGTTCCTATTGACAAAGGAGTTGAAGATGTAAACATTGGGATAGTGGACAAGCCCAATCTTGTTAAGTTATCAAAAACATTATCTCCTGAGTCAAATGCTAAGTATGTTAAGTTGCTATCTAAATTTTCTGATGTGTTTGCATGGGATTATGAAGATTTGAGGGTCTACGAAAAGAAAATTATTTAGCACACCATTCCCATCAAACCGAAACAGAAGCCTTTTAGGCAAAAGTTGAGAAGAATCAATCCAAATTTGTTACCATCCATCGAGAAAGAGGTAAACAGATTGTTTAAAGATGGTATCATTGTTCCAATTAGATTCTCTGATTGGGTTTTTAATTTGGTCCCGGTGTGAAAAAAGACTGGAGAGATAAGGTTGTGCATTGATTTTCGGAACCTAAATAAAGCGTCCTCGAAAGATAATTATCATCTTCCTAATATGGACCACATTTTGCAAAGAGTAGTTGGAGCATCACGGATGTCGCTACTAGATGGCTACTTAGGTTACAATGAGATTTTGGTGCATGAAAAAGACCAAGACAAAACTACTTTCACAACACCATGGGGGACTTTTCAGTATGCCAAGATGCCATTTGGGTTGAAGAATGTTGCGGCCACTTTTCAGGGGGCCATGGATCTAGCTTTTGCTAAAGAGAAGGATGTTTTTTTAGTGGTTTACTTAGATGAATTGACAGTATTTTCCGGTTCTGATGATGAGCATTTACACCACCTAAGGATTGTTTTTCAGAAATGCAGGGAGTTCGGGATTTCTTTAAATCCAAAGAAAAGTATTTTCGCCATGGAGGAAGGTAATCTCCTCAGTCATATAATTTCCAAAGATGGTATTCGTCTTGATCCTTCTAGGGTGGAGGCAATTTAGAAAATAGACTTTCCGTGCAACAAAAAGGAGATCCAAGCCTTCAACGGTAAGATGAACTTACACAGATTTATACCAAATTTGGCTGAGAATTTGTGTGAGTTAACTAATATGTTGAAGAAGGAAAACACTGTGAAATGGATCGAGGATGCCATGAAATATTTCAATTTGGTAAATCTTGCTTTGACCATAGCCCTTGTTTTGATTAGTCCCAATTATACTCGTGATTTTATTATATTTTTATTTTCATCGAAGCACACTTTGGTTGTGGTGTTGATACAAAAGAAGGATCAGGTGGAGTAGCCCATTGCATTTTTCAGTCAGACTATCAGAGATGCTGCTCTTCACTATACCATCATTGAGAAACAAGCTTTGGCTCTTATAAAGGCATTGAAGGATTTTCGAGTTTACATTCTACATTCGCATACCATAGCATATGTTCCCAATGCAGTTGTCAAAGATGTCCTCATGCAAACTGAACCAAAAGGAATAAGAGGTAAGTGGATAGCATTGATGTTAGAGTATGATCTTGAGATTAAGCCCACGAAACTGATCAACGGTCAAGGCTTGGAAAAACTCATGGCTGAGTCGAATCTTCATGCTCTAGAGATAAATCTTATTGCAGCAATGTCAGATGAAGAAGATGGTGGCACACTCATTTAGGTATTAGAAATGTTTCTCAACTCACCTTGGTATTTCGATATAGTATATGTTCCTGAGCATCTTTCTCCTCCTCTTGGAATGCTGAAATGTAAAGGTAGATCACTCAAACTGAAGTCCGCAAAATTTTGCATTTTGGATAGTGATTTCTATTGGAAAGATAGGGAGGGATTCTTCTTAATTGTTTGGTTGAAAATGAAGCTTAGAAGTTAATGAACGATTTTCATAGAGGATATTGTGGGGGTCACTTCTTTTGGAAAACAACATCTAATAAAATCTTGAGAGCGGGGTATTATTGGCCATCTTTATTTTCATATTTATATAAAACAGTCATGAGCTGCCAAGAATTTCAAGTTTTTCAGGGAGAAAGGAAGTTGCTTCCTCTTCCTTTGAAGCCAATTGTAGTTAATTCACCTTTCCAGTAGTGGGGGCTTGATTTCATAGGGGAAATCCATCATACATCATCAGCACAGCATAAATGGGTTTTGACAGCCACTGATTACTTCACCAAATGGACTAAAGTCATTCCAACAAGGCAAGCTACGGACATGGTAATCATTTAGTTCTTAGAGTCCAATATCTTGTCTCATTTTGGTTGTTGTCACAATATTATTACAGATAATGCAAAATTGTTTAATTCAAAGAAAATGGTTGTTTTTTGCAACAAGTACAGCATCATATTGGGTCATTCCACGACATACTATCTGCAACGCAGTGGACTAGCCAAGTCTTCAAATAAATCCTTGGAAAACATTATTAAGAAAATGTTGGAGGCAAACAAGAAGAATTGGCATTGAAAGCTTGTCAATGTTTTGTGGGCTAACAGAGTGAGTAGTAGTATATCAATAGGTATGTCGCCATTTGAATTGCTTTATGGTACTCATACAGTGTTTCCTACATCACTTACATTACCGATCATGAGATTATTGCAAGAAGCCAGCAGTGAAGAAGATGATATTCAGCACCTAATCAATCAAATGATTCACCTTTAACAAATAAGGGAAGAGGTTTCTCAAAATACTTTCCAACTACAAGAGAAGGTAAAGAAAATTTATGACCGCAAGAACAAGGCAAAAAAGTTTCAGCTGGAAGATGTAGTGTTGCGATGGGATGCACGAAATGAAGAAAAAGGGAAACATGGTAATTTTGACAATCTATGGAAAGGACCTTATAAAATCTTAGCCTATTGTTGACAAAATGCATATTTATTGAAGAAAATGGATGGTCAAGAATGCTTAGGATGACCGGTGAATGGTACGCTCCTGAAACACTATTTTTTCTGATGCAACTTGCTAAAGTTGCTTCACTATCATTGTGTATACCGGTTTACTTTCCTTGTGAGATTTGAAGTAGAATATCATTTGAGCTTGGGGCCCGAAGTGAAGGCTATAAAGCCTAAATTCTTTGTGCTATTTTTAGTTGGTTTATAAGTCAGTCTAGAGTCAGCTTTGAGTCAGTTTTCAGTCTGTATTGAGTCATTTTTCAAAATTTTCAAAAAGTTTCAATCTTTCATTTGTTTGGCCATATTGGCCCAATCAGCGAGGCACTTATTCTATGGTGTTCATGACACCTACAAGGAGCTCCCATCCCCAATAAGACCAATGTTAGTGTCAGTATTTGCATACTTCCATCAGGGATGAAATTCCTTTTTTTGCATGATCATTTTAGGAGTCTCACCTCACAATTTCAAGTCATTCCACTAGGTTATACTTTGAAATTGATTCTTTGATGGTTGTTTTTGTTAAGATTTGTCTTTTTCCTCACAAAGATGTCTGCTGACCCACTCTCATAGTTAATTGAGCTTTTAAAACCTTCTGCCACTCTTTTCATATCAATCAAAATTAGTCATGAAATCAGGTCTTCATTTTTTCATTTAGGTCATTAGGTTTCATGTTTCTAGGTCTAGGGTCATTATTGTTTCCAAATAAAGGGTAGAAGCAAGTTAGGGGAAGACCTAATAAAGGTCATTCAATGTCTTTCAATCAAAATTGATATATAGATGTGTTCTTTGGTTCTTTGTAGCTTTTCATCTCAATTTTTGAGTTGAAAATGGTAGATTTATTTGTAATTGTCAAATTCATTTCATGATAAAGTCTCTAATTTCCCAAGCTTCTCAAAGTCATATATTCCCTACTATACACTCCATAATGCAAAGACTTAAAGCATATCAGCCACCTTGACTATAGAACAAAGGCTTGAAAAGGAGATTGAAGAGGATAGAGAAGGATGGCTTGATAGGGTCAATTTGCATTTGGAGAAGATGCTAAAAAGGGCCAACATGGACAATCAAGTCATCAGGCACATGGCTCACCATTACAGGACTTGGAACAAGATTTCTAACATAAGAGTCAAGAAAATGAGGACAAGGATAAAACAAACCCTCAAAGAAAAAGACGAGGTGATAGGCTTAGGTTGCTTGTTGAAGCTTCCTTGGATGATGTAGACACTTTATGGTGGTGGTCTCCCCAAATTTTGAGCAAGTTATGAGAATTTTTTCATTTTTGAAGAATTTAGTAGTTTTGACACAGAAATTTTGGCTCTATGCGCAACGCCACTGGTGATGCGCTTTTCCTAGGAGCATCCAATGGCCAAACAAAGACCACCATTGGGTTTCTAATGATGTAAGCATGCTCCTTACGCATTTGCTAAGATTTTAGAGCAAAATTGGTTATCCAAAAGGTCAAAAAACACCTAAAAAATCATGTTTTTGCCCTTGTTTTGACCATGGCACTATGCATAGAAGAAGTCTTGGGAGCATCCATTTTTTAGGGGTAAAATCAATTCCAAACGGTAAAATAAATACATATTTGGAAATTAGACAACACAGGCTTTCCATTGAGCTATCATGAGCTGAATTTGGACACAGGGAAGGCCTCCCGCTTGGCCTTGAAAAAAGTGTTGCGCATAGCCTTTTGGCGCTGCACATAGGACAATTTTCCACTAAATTTTTAGTTTACTATGCCATGACTGTAATTGTTGCATTTTCTCTCATGGATGATGTTTTTACTAATGTAAATGGTGACTAGGCATGTAAATAAGATGAATTTTAGTCACTGGAGGGTAGATTCATTGGATCAAAAGTTCTCTTGAAGTCAAATGAATCAGTTTCCTCCGTTTTAAAGGCAAGTTGTTAGGGTTGCCTAGATTTCAATTCCTTGTTCAAATTTTGATGGATTAGTTCCTCATCTTAAGGATTCAACCCCTGAGGATGGGAGGAGGTTGAATTCACGTCTATATCTTCCTTTTATTTCTCATTGTAAAGGGTTGGATTCAGTGGGATTGCCTAGGCTTTGATAGCCATCATTTTGTTCCAGTTACAATAGAAGATTAATGAAAATTTGCAGCTATTTCTTTGGGATCCATGTGGTATGATGCTCAGTTCGGTTTTTCTTATGTTTTCATGTGTTAAAATGTATCGTTGGCTCCATTTCATCATTTCATACTCTTTATGTGAATGTATACAAGTCTGAAATGTAAAATCCATTACGTTTATGCTTTGTTTTGGGTAGACATTTCACAGTTTTTGTTTTCTTCACTTTAGGAAGAATCCATGAGATTTACATGCTATTCCTAGCTCCTCACCTATCTTTTCATCTCATTCATCAAACCCTAAAGTTCTGATCTTTGTGCCTACCTTGCCCCATCAAAGACCCTACAGTTTTGACCTAATTTCCTTGCTCTAAATTTTGGCCCTTCCTAATCCAGCAAAACCCTTCAAAATCAAATCAAACCTCGTGCTACTATACCTAGCCTAATATCACTTTCTAGATCCTATCAATTTGGCTGACATCCTTATGGAGAGAGCCATCTCCTGGCCTAGTAGGAGTAGCTACTTGGATAAGCGTGGTTTGTGGTTACCCTGGCATTGCCTTCATTTAGCTTGAGGTTCAATCCAGGTGATAATAGCCCTGATGATGGAGGAGCTGGAACTTGCTCCACCATCATCACTATTTTATTGATATTGTTAGTGAACTCTTACTTTGATAATGACCTCTTGTACATTTTCAATCTGTGTCCATTAACAGGCAATGTAATGGTTTCTTCATCTATAGTTCTGATTTGTACTGAACCATTATCATGGCATCTCTCCACCACATAAGATATGAGCCATCTTGTCCTTATCTTTCCCTTGAAGTATTTATACCTAGAATCATATAAAAATGCCTAATCACCCTCTTGAAATTGCTTCTCCTTAATGTGTTTACCATTCCAAATCTTTCTCTGAAGCTGGACTATCTTTGTATGTAGGAGGGCATGCATTTTGAATTCATCCAAGCCATTCAATTGGAACAATATTTCTTTCTGTGCATGACTGAGATCCAAATCTAGTTGGGTTGCAATCCTTAATGTGTTATATTCAAACTCAATGGAAAACAAAGCCTTTTTCCCATAAACTATCTCATAGGGTGTAAATCCAGTGGTGGTCTTCCATGTGGTATTACATGCCCAGGTGGCCTCAACTAGTATCTCTTCCCAATCCTTCCTGCTACTACTCACTACCTTTGTTAAGATGCTCTCCAGTGCCATGTTGATCACCTCCACTTGCCATTAGCTTATCGATGATATGGAGTGGAGGTCCTATGCTTGATTTTGTGAGGGCTGAGTAGTTCTTCAATCATGTTGGAGGTAAACTGCTTGCCTTTGTATGTGACTAGCTCTCTTGGGTACCCAAATTTGTAGAATACATTCTCCCTTAGGAACTCTACCACCTTCTCTTATGTTGCTACCTTAATTGCCTTAGTTTCATCCCACTTATTCAAATAATCAGTGCAGACAATACTGTACTACTTTTTCTTTAAAGGAGGCTTGATAGGCCCAATGAAGTCCATGCCCCACTTGTCAAATGGCTCGAAAGTCACTGGAGGCTATAGGGAAATTTCATCTCTTGGAGTAGGCTTTCCCATCCTTTGGTACCAATCACACTGACTAATGTAATTTTTCACATCCTGATGAAGAGTGGGCCAATAATAGCCTACTTGTAACACTTTGAATGTTGTCTTGTTTGCTAAAAAGTGACCTCCACAAAGCCCATCATGACAAGTCAGAAGGATGTCAAAAAATTCCTCTTCCCTTACACACCTTCTCAAGATTTGATCTGGGCCATGTTTGAAAAGATTGCCCCTAATCTAGGTGAAGGGGGCACCTTTCCTAACTATCTTTCTCTTTTATTTGGAGGGCAAGTTTGGTGGGAACTGTGTTGATACCAAATAGTTTACTATATCAGCAAACAATGGAGAGAGAACTGAAATAGTAAAAAAGTGCTCATCTGGTAACTGGTCATCCATCATTCCTTCTTCACCTACAAGTAGATTCACCCTAGACAAAAATTCTGCAAGAACGTTTTCTTTACCAGGATTGCCAACAATAGTTAGATCAAACTGCTGTAATAAAAGAAACCACCTTATAATTCGAGCATTCACATCTGGTTTGTTCATTAAATATTTGATTGCAGCATGGTCAGTATGCGCAAATGTTTGATAGCCTGTAATGTAATGCCTAAATTTGTTTAATGAATTCACAACAGCCAAGAGTTCCTTTTCGGTCACTATATAATTTAGCTCAGCCTTTGACAAGCTCTTACTGATAAAATAGATGGCATAGGGTAGTTTCCTCTCTACCTAACCTATGGCTTCTCCTATGGCTTTGTGTGAGGCATCATTATGAATATGAAAAGGGAGGGCCCAGTTTGGGCCTTGGAGAATTGGTGCAGTTGTTAACTTACCATTTAGAATGTTTAGGCCTCTTGACAGCTTTTTGAACATATAAACTCAGAATCCTTGGCCAACAACCCAAATAAATGAGAGGCCAACTTGCTGAAGTCCTTTATGAACCTTCAGTAGTATCCAACTAACCCTAAGAAACTCGTAACATCTATCTGCTTTTGTGGAGGTGTTACCTTTTGGATGATTGTTATTTTGTTCAGGTCCACCTACAATCCTTGCTGAGATATTGACTAACCTAGCACGGTCCCTTCAGTAATTAAGAATGCACATTTTTATGGACTGAGAGACAACTTCATTTCAATGCATTTGTGCAATACTTTAACTACGTTTGTCAAGGCTTCTTGAAAATCACAACCATAAGGTGTAAAATCATCCATATAAATTTCCACCACATCATGTACTAATTCGGTGAAAATACTCAAAACTTCTCTCTAGAAAGTGGCAGGAGCATTTCATAGGCCAAAAGGAAGGACCCTATAGGCAAAATTACCCCAACAATAGGTGAATGTGATCTTATCCTGCACTTCTAGGTAGATTTGGATTTGGTTGTACCCACTGAATCTATCTAGGAAAGAAAAAAACTTTTTCCCTGCTAGGTTGTCTAGAACTTGGTCGATGAAGGGTAGGGGAAAATGATCCTTCTCTATGGCTTTGTTCAGCTTCCTATAATCAACACAAACTCTCCACTTACCATTTTTCTTGGGAACTAACACTAGAGGAGAGACCCACTCACTTTTGGAGATAGGGTAAATGAATCCTACATCTAGCAGTTTTTGCACTTCTTCTTTGACTATATCTTTAAGAGTTAGATTCATCCTCCTTTGTGGTTGCTAGACTGGATTGCAACCTTCATTGATGTATCTGTGGGGAGTACACACTGAGGAGTGTACTCTCTTCATTTCCCTATAACTCCAAGAGAAGGCTTCTTGGTTTTCTCTCAACATGTTGCATAGATTTTCCTATTTGAGAGCAGAAAGAGATGGATTAATTTTCAAGGTTGTCTTTGGGCCGAATTCTATGGTTTTGACATAGAGTGGATTGTAATTGGCCAAGCATAAGTCAATTGGATGATTGTTCTAGGTTTCCCTTACTTCTTCTTCTAATGCTAATGAACCAGGAGTTGTACTTTGGAGTAGGTGTTCAATTAAGTCATCCTCATCTTTTTATCCTCCTCCTATGGTTGCTTCCAACGCATAAATTTGGCCGGAGTAAACCTCATATTCTTCCTCCTCCTCTAACCATAAAGGTAAATCATGCTCTAGAGAAGGTTGAGTAGGAGGGTATAGGACTAACTATTTCGACATATGCCCTTGATAGTCATATTCCTAGCTCTGTAGCTAATGTCAGCATCGGTTGTGGCCAACCATGGTCTCCCAAGGATGAGAGGATAACGAGTAAGTTTAGCCTTATGCTGGAGAACACGAAAATCTATAGGGAACTCCCAAGAGCCAACGGAGACCATCACATCCTCCACAATTCCCTCAGGGGTGACTATGGAATGATCTGTAAGTTTCAGAACTGTTGTGGTCTTCCTCAAAGACCCTTGAAGGTTGAGCTTAAGCATCGTGTCCTTGGTCATCACATTAATGTCAGCCCCAAGATCAATTAGAGTGTGTGGGATGATGGTTCCATTGATGTGCACATCTTCTACAGGGATTCTAGGGTCCAAATATTTCGAACATATTACGTGCCCCAGCATTAAGTCAAATAGTTAGCCAATGACATTAATGGTAGGGGCATCCCTTTTTCTTCTTCCCGGATGCTTGAAGCATTTCTCCTTAATCAACTTATTGTAAATGGGAACATATTTTATTGCCTGGAGAAGGGGGATCTTTACACATAGATTTTTCAATTCTCCCATATGTTCAGCTTCTTTTGGGTTAGGCTGGAGTGGTTGGGCTTATCTCTCAGGAAAGGGTGGATTTACTTTAAGGTTGCTTTCCTCTCTTTCTTCTTCCACCTCCCTATGTGGAGGGGGAGGTTGTTTATCCTAGATGACTCTCCCAGATCTTAGGTTGATCTCCTATATTTCTACAACGTAAGCTAGATATGATGTCTCTCCACTATATACTTGTTGAGCCTACCTATTGTTCCAGTTCAGATTTGGCTGGGTAGGCATCTGGGGTTGCTTGGGAGGAGTAGAGTGTAGGAGTTGTGGTTGAGTAGGTGGTGGAGGAAATAGAGCTATAGCATTGTTGTATTGGGGCCTCCATCCCTAGAGTGGTGTATTCCACTGAAGTTGTGGTAGAGCGTAAGGTTGAAATGACTAGCTGGCTGGCTGAGAATGATATTGAGATGCATAGGACCAAGGAGGGGGTGTAGACTAGGAAGGATGATTAGGGGGTCCCCAAGAGGGTATAGTTGTGTTCTGGTTGGTGTTGTAATATGCATGGGATGACCCTTGCATACCCTGCTAGTATGGTCTAGGCCCAGGAGGTCTCCTTTGGTTGATGTAGCAAAGCTTCTTAGTGACCCCTTCAACTCCTTCATATACATCTTTGAGTCTGGGTAAAGAAGGCAACTTGTCCGTGGAGTGGTTTTCTTCTCAGACTAAGCAAATTTCAATACATTTCAATGGAAATTTGTTCCTAGGATGCCGCTTGGTGCATCCAGGACAAAAGATGGCGAAGGCTCTTTTTGCTTCCTCTTGCTTCCTTTTGATGTTCATGGTGTCCAATTGCAAGCCAAGGGTTTGCAACATCTAACTTTTTAAATCTTCCAACATATTTCCAATTTCACCCTTGATGGATGAGTTGGAAGATGATGTACTTGGTGGGATCCAGTATTGCAGCAATAATGCTGCAACTATTGGGACTCCCTTCTTTACTTTTATCAACCCGGTAGTTCGTAACAAACTTGGAAGCGATGGTGCTATATGCACAAGTACTAGCTCTTGCCGTAGGCTGTCACTTAATCAGATGGCATAAGTCCACTAGGAGCTTAAGCCAACTTCTATGAGCTCTTAGAAGAAGCTTTTAAGTGTGATGGATGAAAGCTAACTCAACAGAGGCTAATCTACTTGCCGAAAGAAGCGGAAAGTTGAAAGGAAATGCAAACCCTAGCAAACCCTAGTTTTACCAACTAACCCTACTGGTGCAAGAAAAGGGATGAAAGCTATAGAAATGGATGCAATTGACTCCTGGAAAGGTAAAATGCATGTGACAAAGCTACTTCTGAAGAAAAATCTGAAAAGGAACATTTTTTTGTATTTTGGAGTAATCTTGTAGAATTATTATGCATGTGCTTTAACTGTTTTCGACTGTGAAGAGGTTGATTGGACAAAGGAAATGGAGTGGGAACTTGTAGGAGGTTAGGAAGGTGAGAATAGGGCCTAAGGGGTCCCTAGCACCCTTCCAAAGAGTTTCACAATGATCGGATTTCGAAAAACCGCTCACGTGAACTTTTACAGGAAGTCTGCAGGGGTTCTACAGGATGTTCTACAGGAAGATCCAAAAGAGGATTTTGGAGGGCTGATGGTGGAAAAATGGTGGGAAAGTGTAAATGAAGGTTGGATAAGGATGTTAAGGGGTATAGTACCTAGTGAATGAGGCTAAGGAGTGATTAAGGTGATTGGATTTGTTCAAGGATGGAGGGAGCAATGATGCACATGAATGTAGAAATTAGGGCAAAGTGGGAAAATGTGCAAATGAAGGGAAGAAATCTGGAATTAAGGGTTGGAGTAGGTGGTATGATGGAGGAAGGATAGACAAGGAGGTATTACAGATGCTCTGCAAACTATTTCTCGAAACTGATCGAAGAAATATTAGAAAAACCAAAGATCTAGCTATTTTGACCTAATTTGACCTAAAAAACATAAACATGATGAACAGAAGTTTATTGGCAGAAAATCATGCAAGAAAACTATGGAAACTAAGCAAGAATAGATTCTAAACATGTAATTACAACTGGTATCAACTGTCCTAACTAAAAATCTAACACTAGCAATTGCATGAAGAGGCAAAAACAGTGTTTTTGTGGCAGCAAGTATGCCTTGGTCTCAGCTCATGGTCCCAAGGAGGGAGAGATGGGATCAAGGATTTCTTGATGGCCTTTTTGTAGATATTTTTCCTTTACCAAACTATCAAATTAACCTGAAGTATGAAAATCTACTTTAATCATCAAAAACAACCTAAGTAACAAAACAAGATTTTAGCCTAAATAACAGAAACTATTCTATGAACGCAACAAAGACACATAAAAGTATACAAAGGAGATACTAGCACTTGGGTCGTGCCCAAACCCAAGAGTTACAGCCTCCTAAGAAATATTAGAGTTGGTTTAAAGTTGGATTCATCTTTATTTATCAAGAAATAATAGTTACATCCCAAAAACTGTCTACAAGAAAAAGCTCGAAAATGTGTTGATACAGAGCTGCACTAAAGTGCAAAAATAGACTTAAAAAAATGACTAACCTACTCACTAAAATCTAACTACAATCTGACTAAAATCTGACTAAAATATCACTAACTCAACTGAGGCCCTAAGCCTTCTTATTTATACAAATTGAAGACCCTAACTGTCCTCCTAAACTTTAGGAACTCCGCTGCCAAAACTTGCAGTTAACAACAATCCTCCTGTATGCAGATTGGGGGTTGGTCCACCTTGGGTTAGGGTGAGGTTAGGGTGAGGGATGAAGGGAATAAATCCCCCATTCATGCCTCATTTACTCACTTTGAGTTTATGAGAGTTACATAAGAGAAGAGAGGAGAGGAGAAGAGAGGAGAAGAGAGGAGAGCTTGGAGGAGTGAAGGAGGAGGAGCTTGGAGCAAGAGCTTGGAGGACTTCATCTACAAGAGCTAAAGAGGTAAGTGCAAACCCAAAACTCCCTTATTTTTTTGACATTTTGTTTTGTATTTTTCTCCTCCCTCTCCTACTCTTTCTCATTCTTTCTACTTGCTCCTTTACTTGCAGGTTGTCCACCACCTATATCCATATTCCAATATGGTGTTCTTTTGGCTTCTATGTATCATATTCATTCCACTTTTGGTTTTAATGATGGCAAGGGGGAGTAGGAATAGAAGGGAAGAAGCACAAGAGGACAGTGGTCCCAATATGAGTGACCCAATGTATGATGAGGAGGAAGGGTTTGAAAAGGAAGGGGATGATGTTGAACTTGAAGGGGAAACTGAAACACTAGAGGGAAAAGCTGCATTAACACCCTTGTGGAACTATGTGACCAAAATTGAAGGGGGAAAGGGTGGTGGAAGCTACAAATTTTTGTGCCCTCATGGTTGTCATGGAGGAAAGCCATCTAGTGTTTCATATACCTGTGTGAGGAGGCATCTTTGTGGGGTGCTGGACAGTGATGATAAAAAGGGTCCTGTGGGAATACAAATTTGCCGAAACATTTCATCAGAACAAAGAAGAAAATAGATCCAAATAGAGGAGGTTGCACAACAAAAAAACAAGAAACAAAAAACTCATTCTGAATCAAGTGCAACCTCTAAATTTGGTAGCTCATCTCCTCATGGTACTTCTGTAAGCTCTGTAGGTAAAAGAACTTGTTTGGCTGCCCCTTTTGCTCCGAGTTTTTGATGGAGAATTCGAGGTAAGGGCTCATAAATGAAGGGGACACCTTCCTACAAATCCTCTCCCTTGTTCTTCCACGAATTTGGCTGCCAAGTGCTCATTAAACCTTTGATTTTGTCTCAAAATTGACCAAAATCTGCATAAATCACACATTAGACTTTTTGGCATAATGACTAACCCAATTCACTCTATTAGCATAAATATAATAAAAAACATGCAATAAACTAATGAGAATGATGGATTAAGTTGAATTAGGAGGCTAAATGAGCCCATATAATTACCCATTTCTGAGGCTCGTCATCACCCCCCTACTGAAAGTGTTGCTCATCCTCTGAGAAACTAATCTATCTCTTCATCTCTGATGGCCCTGGTGGCCTCCCTATCATCCCAAGCTTCTAATGTCATCTACTCATGTGTGCATAAAATTCTGCCTTCTTGTCCATGTCCTTCTACTGCTCCTCCTATTCTGCTTGTTTGAATTCTTGTGCTTTTCCCGGCCTTTAAATACAGGGAGGCCTACCTTTTTCTTTTTCCCTTTTTTTTTTTGTATGTGTGCTTAATGTAGCAAGCACAATTGTTGCTTCCTTTGCCAACATTGCAGGGGATTTCTTTTTCTGCTGTTCTTTTCCTTCACTTCCTGTAGAAATCTCTATGCCCCATGTTTCTGCTTGTGTCACTGATATCTCAGGGTATGTCTATTCTTTCTCTTGTTGGGTGCTTTCCTTGCTTATGGCAGCCTTCTTTTGGGCTTTCTTGTCCTTTTTCTTGCTAATCTTTGTCCTTTTTCCCTTCTCTGTTTTTGCTATTTTCTCCTTTTCTGTCTTAGGCTCAGCAGTCTTGACAAATTCCTTTTCTTCCTTCTGTTACTACTCTATTTTTTCCTCTTCTTGAATGTCTTGTGCTCCCTCATCAACGTTCTTCTCAATTTCTTTAGTTTGCTCCTCCTGAATCCTTCTGGCATGGTGTTGAGTGCTTCTTTTCGTGCTTTAACTAGAAAATAAAATGCTCAGGTGGAAAAAAAACAGTCAATCACTGAAACAGAGGATAACTGAATTCAATTCTTTCTTAGATCAAAGATGGAATTTCTCGTGTGCTCCTTACAATATCAAATGGCATTAATTCCCCTGTTTGAAAAATGTTGCCACCCAGAAGTTGGTATGTCTGTTTATGAAAGAACATAATTTTTTTTTTTTTTTTACAGAACAAAGCATAAGGACACAAGTTTTTTCTCAGCACATTGATAGATATATAAATTCGGGTTTTTTCACACACATAGATTGGCCTCTGCTGCTACATGTATCTTCTTTACAGGAAAATTAAAAATGATGAGGAGATTTCAGATGCAGAGAAAAAACTGGGTAAACTCAGTGAAATATGCAGGCATACTTTCACTTTTTTCTCAATGCACAGGAAGACTTTTACTCTCGTTTTTCAATCTCACGCCGTGTTCAATTCACCACTTTGCACAAAAAAATCATGAACAGAGAAGTTTTCCTGATCCTACCTCATTTTGAGCTTGAAATTCGCTGAAAATCTCGGGTTTTCTTTCTGTAGGGTTGTTTTCTACCTTTCATGTAGAAGCCTTCCTGTAGAAGGCTCTCATTTCATGTAGAATGAAACTGTGCTTCCTGTAGAATGCCAATAAGCAGGAGGGTTTTGAAAAATGGCCAAAAAAGACAATTTTGCTACTATGGAGGTGGTATGGAGCTTATTGCAGCTGCAGGGATGATGATAAAATAGAAACAACGGTGGTGAGAGTATTTCAAAGATGAGTTTGATTGGCTATTTATGGAGACTTCCATTGATGGAGGGTGAGCTGGCCAAGTGCATGTTGGCCCCATGTAGACCATTGGTCCCCACTATAGTGTTGTTATGAACTATATGTTCTCTGCCTGTAATCACTTCTATCAATTACGTTGGAGTTTAAACAACCACCACTACCTGTTTTCAGTTTTCTTCCTGAGATGGCTGAGCACACATGTCGATTGCACCCACTGAGCTTTGTTTGAATTAGACGAGGCACTGTCTGAACTGGATGAGGGTGGCTAGTTAACTGGCCACCGATCTTGTTTAATCACAACCATCTCATTGTCCACGTAGTTCTTAAATTACATTCATGCAACAGAGGAATGGGTTTAGTCACGTACCTGGAAGTCGAATGCGTTCGCTGTGAGGTGCTATGGCCTTTCCTTCTGCTGCATGCCTTTGTTCCTGTGGATGCATGCTGGTTTGGTTGCTGATACGTGGCTATTTTTCTTGTGCAGGTATCCTCTTGATGGATGTAAGTTGTCGGAATCTGTTTCAACGTTTAGATTTGCACTCTCATGCTGCTGATGTCGGATTTTTGCAGGACAGTGACTTGTTTTGTCCATAGCTCCCAAACGATAGACTGGATTGACCTGAAATTTTCTGAGTATGTTTCTATCATCATTATGCACCTCCCATAGCAAAATTGTGGTCAATGGATGCACAAATTTCAAGAAAAACTGAAAATGGCTGAAGGTGACAGAGGTCAATTTCTCGGAAACCATGCATTAGAATTGGCTAAAACTGCTTGGGCAGGTTACTATCACCTATATGCATCTCCCCATGACACAGGTTCTGAAATAGATGCATGGATATGGAGAAAATGCAAAAATGGCTAAAGGTGATGGAGGCTGATTTCTTGGAAACCATGCACTAGAATTGGCTAAAATTACTTGGGCCTGTTTGCATCATCCCTATATAACTCCCCATGTAATAGTTTTTTAAATGGATGCACGGTTTTCAAGTTAAGGGAAAACAAATTTATGCTCTATGTATTTTTGTTTCAAAGCATTCTGCAATTTTTTGCACAGTAAGAAAAAATGAGCTTGGGCTATAATGCAGACTGGGAATTGATGGGAGAGAGGTTTGAAGATTGTAGGAAGATTTATGAACCCTTTATGAAGCTTCCGTGTTCACCAAACTACTTTTTCAAATCCATTTCTAGCTTTCTGTAATTTCTACAGGAACTTCCTGTAGAAAACATAGTTTTCAGAAAAGAAGCACAAAGAGGTGGAAAAAATGATGGAGAAGGGTGAGGGATGGAAACAGGGATGTTTGTAGGCCTCATAGACAGATTTTCAACCTTCAGGTCCTCTTCTGAGGTCAATTTTGGCTTGTTTGTAGCTTCTATAGGGTCTTCCTGTAGAAGACACAGAACTTCCTATAGAAGACACAAAACTTCCTATAGAAGGTGAAATCTCAGTCTAAATGAGACCAAATCTTGGGAAATGGTATTAGTCATGGAGGAATGGATTGTGAGGGATGCTTGCAACCTAGTGCTAACCTCTGTCTTTTTTTTTGTGATCCTCCAAACTACAATGTCCTTCCTGTAACCTGTAATTATTCAACAGAAATTAAGTTTATTTTTCTTTTTCTCTTTTCTTCTTTCTTTTTCTCCTTTTTTTTTTGAAAACAACTAGGGCGCCTCATGGAGATTTTCACCCTAATTGCCTACCATGGGCGCCTCCAAGGGAGGTTTTCACCCAGAGATCTTATTCTCATTTTCTTTTCTCTTCTTCCAACCCATTGACCACCTCATGGAGGTTTTCAATCAATGAGCCAATCTGAGGTGCCTCCAAGGAGGTTTTTACCTTAGATTTTTATTTTCCTTTTATTTTCATTTTTTTCTTTTTTCTTTTCTCCTTTTTTCCTACACTACCCTACTTGAAAAGAAAAATCATTTTCAGTTATAAGAATACTTCCAATGGAGCCATGTGCACATCGAGATTAGAGAAAAAATGATGTGGAGGCTTCAAATGCATGCTTTGACAGGTATCCGGATTTCAAAGACCAAATGATTTGACTTTGAAGGGATCAAACATAGCTGAGGAAGAGAGTACCGCTGTAACTTAGTGACCATCTGGAACCATATCTAAATATAGCTCAGATATCATTGGTCCTTTTGCTGATCTAGATTATTCTTCATGTCACCTTCTACCATGACCTTCTCATCTTCCTCTTTTTGCTGATCTTTCTCTTGAATACATGGAGGATTTGATGGTGACCATGAGGGAGCTCTCTCAGTCTCTGATTCTGTTTTCTCCTCTTTATCAAGTGCAGCCATGGTCCTTTGATCTCCTCTTTTGAATCTTCATTTGCTGGATGTGGTCTTTCAATGCTGTTAATATAATCTCTTTTTTGCAATACTCTTCCTGCTATGGTGAATAACATTGAGCTCAAGAGGAGTTGTTAGGACATGTTGTGCCTTAGCATTGTAATTGGGTTGAGCTATCGAATGTGTGGATTTGGAAATGGTCGTACAGGTAGTTGAGTGGGGGTGTATATTTGAGATGGTTGTGGATGGGGTTATGGCTGGGCAGGTGGTGGAGGCAAAGGAACAGGAGGAGATTTGTACTGGGGCCTCCTCCCTTGATGAGGTGCATTCCACTAAGGTTGTGGCTAAGCATAGGGGTGAAATGGATTAGTAGTTGGTTGAGCATGATATTGAGATGGATACGACCAAGGAGGGGGTGTGGATCAGGAAAGATGAGCAGGGGGGCCCCAAGAAGGCATGGAAGTGGCTTCATAGGGGTTGTAATAAGTTTGGGATGTCCCTTGCATTCCCTGCTAGTAAGGTATGGGTCCATGTGACCTCCTTTGGTTCATATAATAGGGTGGTTCAGTGGCTCCTTTGGCCCTCTGATATGTAGCTTTAAGTCCAGGCAAGGAAGGGCACTAGTTTGTAGGATGGTCTCTTTCACAGACAAAACACACTTCTATGGAGTGCAATGGACATTCGTTCCTAGAATGCTTTCTAGTGCACTTGGGACAAAAGATGGCCATATACCTCTCTGCTTCTTCTTGTCTTCTTCTGATATGCATGGCAACCATCTGCCTTATCTCGCTCTTGCAATCTTCCCACATGTTTCCAGTTTCACCTTCAATGGATGAGTTGGAAGAAAAGGTACTGCTCCCAACATTTCCGTTTTCACCCATTTGCTCTAGAGGAATGTTTTTTTCTTCTTCTCCCCTAGAGGTTATTCAAAATATGTCTTGTTTTCTACCTAGGGGTTCTTCTTAATCACAGCCATCGAAGAAGATAGAAGGTTGGCTGTGTGAAGCACTTGTTGGAAATAATACTGAGAGGGGGGTTGAATCAGTATTATCAAATTCTTTTCAATATACCTTCCAGATTTATACTTTGATTTATTCTTCAAATATTGATCATTAGATTGTATGTCAGTACCATATAATAATGAGCAAGAACAAGAAAGACAGATAATCACACCAAGGAACACCAGATATAAGGTGGAAACCCAATGGGGTGAAAACCACCTATTGCAATATGTCTCTATCTTCTTTCAATTAGAAACTTCTTTTACAATGATTTTGTACTAGTGCAGTCCTTTACCAGTACGCAGGCTGCAACCTGCGGAGAGCTACAACCCTCTCTCGTTTTCCAGCCTCTCTTGGAAGGGAGCTACAACCCCCCTTTGCTCCTTTTACTTCTTTAAGGACCATGTTTCATGAATTTTTCAAACTGGATCCATGGACATCAAATAATCAACAAGTACATATGAATCAACCAAACTCCTTATACAATCAACCAATGAATCATCCAATTTCTCAGAATGCTGTAAACAGAAAGGCAATACAAATAAACTAAACCCAGAACACTGCAACAAATAGATAAAAGGCAACCAACAAATACTTCAAAGAAAAGTCCGCAACTTGACCAATATAAACCTGCGGATATCCGCAGCTCTTCTGTGTCTAAACTGCACAGATCCGCACCTGATCTTTCGTGTGCTCTGCATACATCTGGTCAGATCCGCACCTGCATTGTCTATCTGACAGTGTACCTCTGCACTGTGCCTTCTTCTGCGCTGTGTATCCCGCACTGTGCTTTATTCTTCACTGCGTACCCCCTGCACTTCTTTCTCCTGTGCTGCGTACCTCGCACTGCGCCTTCTACTAGGCTGTGTACCCCCGCACTGCACCTTCTTTTGAGCTGCGTACCCCCGCACTCATGTTGTGGATCGCCTGCGTACTTCAGATTAGGGCCAAATTAATAGTCCTCCAATGCGCCACAATCAGTTAGATCCACAGATCTGTCCTTGCACCCGAGAGATCACGACTTATCAATAGATTCACCTTAAGTTTTCTCCTTGATTTAGATCTAGCTTTTAAAACCAATCACCCAAAATTTCAGATCTTAAGATATTCAAATTTCACAAGTGTATAGCCAAGAGATCTCCTTTCTTTTTTATAGGAAAGCCTTTCACAATACCATGGTCCAAAACCATAATAACAAAATAGCATGAACCCAATACCTTGGATCAATATTTTTAGATGCAAAACCACGGACCAAAACCATAGGATCAAATATGTCGGGCTAAATAACATGGACCATCCATAAAGATTACCACGTGCACACGCTTTTCTGCATTGGAGAGAGTAAAACTGGGGTCCGCACCTTCTGAACGTAGCACTTGCGTGTGTGTCCGCACTTCTTGGTTGGCGTACCTGCGGGTCTGCAGCTTCTCATAGGATCACCTGCAGGTATCTCTTTTTCCATGATTTTGAGTGCCTGAACTGAGATCTGCCACAAGAGTGAGTTGCTATCAAGTACAACACCTGGACCATAGAGCCAAACCAGAATCATAATGCCAACAATCTCGCCCTTTGGACTTGATGGCAACCTCAAGATCCTCAATGTCATTCTCCCCCTTTGACATCAAGGGAAAAGGGTTATGCTCCCCCTGAGAACATGCTTAGGCCTTTGCTTTGATGATCATGCTCCCCCTGATAAACCAGATCTGCAAAAGGAAAGAAATATCTGCACAAAGAACCACAAACCACCAAACACCATAAATGACCGATAGAGACATATTATGCAACAATATTCAGATTAGCATGAAGATCTTCTATCATAATGCCAACAATGCATTATATGCTCCCCCTGAACCTGTGCCATTCGATCTTCGACCAATCCATAACCCAGCAAATGTACACGTATACCCCATATGAAACTTGTGTATAACCAACACTTTCTGAAATAAATGAGATTCAACAACAAGATGATGCATCAACAACCCCCAACTTTTGCCTGAGTTATTCAAAGGTCTCCCTGGGCAATGGTTTGGTGAGTATATCAGCAACTTGTTCCTTTGAAGGAACATACTCCAACTTGACCTTTTGTTCAAGCACTTGTTCCCGGAGAAAATGATACTTGATTGGTATGTGCTTGGTTTTTGAATGCATGACAGGATTCTTTGAGATACTGCACTTGTGTTATCGCATAAGATGGAGATCGGTGGAGTACAAGTGATCTGAAAATCCTGTAAGGTCTGCATCATCCAAAGGAGTTGAGTGCAGCAAGATGCAGCAGCAACATATTCTGCTTCAACTGTAGATAAGGCAATCGAACTCTGTTTTTGCTGAACCAAGATACTAATCTGGAACCCATAAAGAACGCACCACCACTTGTGCTCTTTCTGTCATCCACGCTTCCGGCCCAATCTGCATCTGTATAGGCATG
>APFE030489708.1:0-13409 GCA_000404065.3 Pinus taeda
CCCCCCTACAATCATCTATATATGGATCCCTCATCACAGAGATCCGGAGGTTGGAATCTTGTATCTTGTAAGGAAGTGTTGTTGGTTTCCTGGTGGAATATCTTAGTGTTGGGTGATCTAAGATTTTCATGAGCTGAAGAAGGGCTTTCATGCTGGGAGGATGACATTGGGTCAAATCAATGGGTTTTAATCCTCTCTTCTAATCTTTACATCAATAAAGCTATTCAAGTTTTCCTCCACATTCTTGTATGTTTGATAATATATATGCATTTGTGTGGTCAATATATATCTGGTCCTATATTTTTTATGATTGTAGATCTCTACACTTTGAAGGTATTATGTTTCTTTGACTTTACAGGTACTATTTGAAGTGGAGCGGTTAAGGAAAGAGCGGCAAATATTTGTCAGAGAAGAGGAGGAAAAAGCAAGGAACCGAGCGAGAGATTGAGGTTGGTATTCTTTGCTCCTCTCCTATCTACTTCTTGTAAAGGAAAACAAAAGTAACTTTAATCTGTTTGTTTCTAAGATAGCTACCCATCTCAGTGGGACTAGTAGCTCTGCATAGACACTAGATTTCTCGATAACACCTACACTAGGCTTTGATCATCATTTTTGCCCAAAACAATCCAAAATAGGTTGCTACAGGGTTTCATGTAGTTACTACAGGATGTTCTAGATTACTATAGGAAACTTAGATGAAGGTTGTAGGAAGGTACAAAAGGTGAAAGGAAGTGTTGGGAAGATGTATGATTATAGAATAAGGTATGGGGAATGTGCACACTACCCAAGGATTAGCCCAACTCTTCACGATGGTTGGATTTTCTCAAGGTGGCTACAAAACAAAATCTGAATCAATGGTTGTTATGATTGGGTGAGAGGTGGAGAAGACTTAGATGAGGCTGGTGGAATGAGTTCCTCCTTGTAGATAAACAACTCCTACAACAACACATTTTCTTATCTTCATCCATGTACAACTTTAAGTAAATGTGGAAAATATGAGTTGAATTTGAGAAAATGATTTATTGATAGCTAATGGCTTAAATATATGGAACGTAATGCTTTCTAATTGACAGAAAACCCAATAAACCAAAATGAAAATTGTAGGTGCTTCTAAGAAATCATAAACAATGGTGAACTCAAAAATAAATCCTAAGATATGGAATGATAAAAAAATAAATCTATTTTTGGGTTGTGAGAGTGGTACCCTCAAATAGTGATCCCATGAGGGAGATGAGGAAGAGGCCACTGTCACAAGATTTTCTGAAGTATTTTCTTTCGCTACTGTAACACTGATCTAGTTCTCCAACTAATGGAAGCAAAACTAACCAGTCATTCAAAGACTTCTAAATTAAACAAAGCATAGATAACTTCAACAACTAATATATGATTCTAATCTAAGAATAAATGTACAAAAATAGGAACCTATGCTACTGGGTTGGGCGCTAACCCAATAGCTTCAACCCTTTAAGTCAAATTAGTGTTGGATCCAAGAAATCCTTTTCATTATCATGAAAATGTCAAAAATAACATGACAATAACAATCATAATATCTTAGCTCGAAATTGCATCTTGGCTACAATAAAAAGTTGAATCCTAATGAAGCCCTTGGCCTTCTTATTGATCCAAAATGAAGCTACCAAACATTTCCTAAATATTAGGGGGACTTGGCTCCCAAACTTGAAAATGATTTGTCTTCATTGTCACTGGGTTGGATGCTAATGAACTCAATTGGCTTGGTGTCTTGTAACTCCAAGTTGATGAGATATGGTGGAGGAATATTTGAGTGATTGAGGAGTTAAGGAGGGAGACAAAATCTCCTAAAATCCTTCTTACTTGTCTACTTCAAGTTCCTTCACTTAAATTAGCCCAAAACGGATCCAAATCCTGTAATTAATGCACATTAGACCACATGACATAACATCTCACCTTTACCCTTCTCACTAAGAAAAATATAATAAAACATGTAAATAAATGTGAGAAAAGTTGATTTCAATAAGCTGGAGTGTGGAATTAAGGCCCACATAATTTACCTATTTATGAGCCTCATCATCACCCCACTACTGAAAGTGTTGCTCATCCTCTAAGAAACTTAGTATATGTCCATATCTTTCATAGCTCTTGCGGCCTCTTTGACATCCTAGGGCTCTGTTGTTGGAGTTTACTCTTGGGGATAAAATGTTTCATGTTTCTTTATTTCCTCTTGTTAGAGTCGGTCTGTTCAGCCCTCCGTCAGAGATCAAAACCTCTTTTGTTGCATTTCATTTTAGGTGTCCCATTCTGCTCGATCACCTGCATTCCATTTAGGAGCATCGATCCTCTGACGGAAGGGTCTTGTCCCCATACTTCACTCACGTCATTCGCTTGCTGGTTTATGTCTGTTCATAAAAAAAAAGCATATACAGTCTTCTTTTCATCAAAGTTGCAAAAGTTGTCTTTAGGGTTTTAGTGTCAAGTAGGTCTAGGGTTTCATTAGGGTTTTGTCAATAAATGCTTCAGAGTGTCTAATAATCACCAGCAGGCCATGAGGATGTTCTATCGCCAATAAATTTTGTTAATAAGTATCCGAAAATGTGCTTTTCCTCAAAACTTTGTTTTGAGGAAAAAACAAAGTATTTAGCCTTATTTGTACAAAATCATGTAAATTTTGTTCTCTTCATTGTAAATTCCTTCACCTGCACCCTGGTTCCTTTCCTTAGCCTAAGAAGCTCCAACACCTACAAAAACAAACAAAGTTCAGCTCATTTAGTTCATCAACATATTAAAAAGTGAAAAAGTCCAAAAACAGAGGTTGAATTGAAAGTTATTTGATAAAACATTATAAAAGTGGGTTTCATGAGCCAAGATTTCAAAAGCTCTTGGTTTATAAGCTATTTCTTCATGTCATAAGCCCATTTGCAAAGGAGAAACAAGATTGAGCAGATTTGTTGGGCAAGTGAGGATATTGGACAAAAAATCGCTGCAACTTGCTGGCGCGGCACATTGAGCAGGAGGCGCAGCGCACCAGGGAGGTGCAGCGCACTGGGAGCAAACGCGCAGTTCATTTTTACATGGGTGCGTCACACTAGGAAGGTGCAGCGTATTGGGAGTTTTGCGAGGCGCATACAGCTGAGTGGCCCGAAATGTTCCAGAACAGTCTCCAATTTCCAAAACCACATACATTCTCTTGGTTTCAAGTAGGTTGAGCTCCACTTTTGTTTTTCATCCATCCAAGTTTAAGGTTTATATTATGATGATTGATGTGGTGAATGCCTAAACAAATAATCAAACCCTACCATGTCAAAATCCTCAACATGAAGATTGCTACCTAGGGTTTAACAATTTACTTGCTATCAAGTCTACCCTCTTTCCATCATTCCCTTATTTCCCCCCATTCCATTTCTCCCTTATTTTCATCATTCCTAAGTTTCCCTATCACGTAAAATCATTAAACCCCTATCCCAAATTCTCTGTCCCAAATTCTCAAATCTAAAACCCCTCAAACCCTCTTATATTTCCCTAACAAAATCTGTCGCAATAGTCCCTAATCCCTCACTATTTTCCTCCCTCCTAACAGTCCCTTGTTTCACTGTTTTCCCCTTGGTGGCAAAGGTTAAGCACATCACTAAAGGGTAGTCCAAAACAGTTTCATTCACCAGCATCTATTTCTCCAAGGAAATTTGTATAGCAGCAGTTATGTCATCTAGTCATTCATCTGATTATGAAGTGGAGACCCAAAGTGACTCACCCATGGAGGGAAATGCACCCCGAAGGAATCATAAAGGTGGCAGACATATTAGAGAAGACCCAACCACCCTTACTGAATTGCATGCCTACCCTCTTGCCATCTCTTGTTTCCAGTTTCAGTCATGTTATGAGTTTTGTGAGAAGGTTGCTAATGTTCAATTTCATCATGAGTTGGCTCGGTTGTTTGTACTGCATTTACATGGTGACCAAGTTACTTTGGCTGGTGTCACCTTCACACTTGCACCAAAATCTATCTCACTAGCAACCGACATACCTAACATTGGAGAGCCATGGAACGAGAGGCAGATGATTAACCGACAACATTATGAGCCATATATTAAACCCAGTTTCTTGAGGCAGCTCAAGAGAGTGTTTCCTTTCCGATATCTCAAAGATGAATATGCTCCACTAATGCAATTAATCATGAAATATTTCAGTTGTGAAGGCCGTTTCTCTCGATTATATGCTTATCACATCAGGTTGCTCATGCATTGCACCACAGGTACAGGACAGAGGCAAGAGGCCAATGTAAGACGAGGGGCCTTCAAGTGAGTGAGACTTTATTCTTGTTCAAGATGACGATACAGACATGGGCCCGCAAAGTGCACATCTTAGAGAGATCATCTAGGAGCAGCAGACAGAGATCAAAGCCTTGTCCCTCAACTTGGAGAGGGCTAAGTGGACTATGAAATACTTGGAGCAGAGGAACAAACAGCTTGAAGATCAGCAAGAAATCATAGAGTTACAAAACATCCGGGAGAATTGTCAAGCTGCCCAAAGGAGGAGGATTGAATTCACTTCATTGGAGCAAGAGATTACTATTAGGAGTCTTGGCTCGAGAGAGTCAACATCCACTTAGAGAGACTGCTACACAAGGCTGATAGGGACAAAGCATTGTTGAGACACATGGATTTCCATTACATGGCGTGAAATATGAGTTCCAAGGCATGAATAAGGAATCTAAAGGAAAAATTAAAGAAGGCAATAAGGAAGCAAAAGAGGCAAAAGGAGCATGATCGTCTTCAGATATTGGCCGAAGCCTCTTTAGCCCAGCATGCCACTTGATAGAGAAAGTCCAACCCATATTTCAAGAAATTTGGAGCAATTTTTTGCATTTTGGAATTTTTTTGCACTAAAATACAGGTTTTGCCTCCCTATGCGCCGCACCACGTGGCGCTCGCTTTTGCTAGAGGGTTCCAAATTTCAAAAACTTTACATTTTTGGATTTGGCATGAAAAATTATGATTGCTGGTGCATGGCCAAGAAATTTGGGCAAGTTTTGAGTCCTCAAGAGGTCAAAAACACTCAAAAAATGACCTCTCTGCCCCTATTTTGACACACAGGAAGCAGTCCTGGGAGATTTGACTTTTGGAGGGGCAAATGGATACCAAATTCAAAAATTACACTTGGGTTGGAAAGTAGATAGGCAGGGTTGTTCAACGAGTTATCATGAGCTCAATTTGGACTCCGCGAAGGGCCTCAAATTTAGCTCCAAAGTGGCGCAATGCATAGAGAATTAGGCGCGGCACATAGAGGATTTTTGCCTATTTTTCACAGTACCGCTCAGAAATTCGCCCAGTTTTGACTAGTTTCACTTTTTGATGCAACTATTGATCTATCGTGATGTAATTTGAGGACCATGATGTAATATTGGCCTATTTTTACTTGTTCTAGAGGATTCATTCACTAAAAAGTGAAAATTTAATGAATGAATCAGTTTCCTACCATATAGAGGCAATTTGTTTGATTGCCTAGATTTGAGTGCTTTGTTTAGAATTGGTTGAAACAGCTCCTAGAATGATGAGCTCAACCCCTAGAGGCATGGAAATGGGTTGGGCTAGTCTATATCATGTATTTTCTGAGTCATTTCCACGGTTGGACACTTGGGATTGCTTGGCACTTCATTGTACATTCATTTTAAGCATTTTTGGCAAAGCAAAGACCAGTGTTTTGTAGCACTTGTTGGGATCCATGTGGCTCTATGTTTTGATGGTGTTTTTCTTCATGCAATTGTAAGTTCATTGATGTTTATGTATGCCATTTCCCTTCTCTTTTCTTCTAAAATTAAACAAATTGAGTAACAAAGGTAGAATTCATGAGTTTGTTGTGCTTTGCCTTAAACTTTTGTTTAATTTTCAATGTTTTATTTAGTTTGAAGAGGATTCTTGATAGCCTCTTGCCCTCTTCAGCTCCTCAGCAGTCTTTTCTATCCATTCATTTAATCTGAAGCATCAAAACCACTGCCTACCTTGCCCCAACTGGAACTCTGAAAAAATTTGGCCTCATCCCCGAACCAAATTTTCCTTTCCCTTTTTCCAACCAAAACCCCTAAAAATTAAATCAAATCCTTGCACTTCATACCTAGCCTAAGATTAGTTGTTAAATCAGTCATCTCAAGCCCCATCTAATTATCTTTTGCTATGATTGACCTAGAGAGAGCCCTCTCCTATCCTCGTAGGGCTAGATATGAGGTTGAGCGTGGTTTTATGTGGACCTAGAAGCTTACATTTTCAATCTGAGGTAAATCTAGGCTCTAACACCTCCCACTACTTTCTTTCCTCTTCCCCCTTTCTTCCTTCTAACATACCCAATAGCAAGGGTGGACTAAGTTTCAAATAAATCCAATTTATTTTGGGTCTCTGCATTGCATTCTTATAGAGTGGGTTCCTTTATAGTGCATCTCTCATCCTCTCAGGGGAATGATACTCACTGATCCTTAGGTTGTATGGTAGGGTGCCCCTTCTCCTTTAGCATGCTTTCTAGCTTTCATTTCCTAGCAACCTCAAGGTGTATTCAAAGTGGGTGATGTCTTGTTCTTGTGTAGCTAGGTATCTTGGTGCAAGATGGGAATCATTTGAGATGATTTTGTGGGTTCTAATGACTACCATTGAATTAATATGTTATGCTATGATGTAAAGGGGCTCCCTTTCTTCTCTTTCCAACACTCCCTTCACCTCCTTAGCCCTGGCCTCCTCATGACTCGTCCATGATGTAAGGGTCAATAGTTTTAAGTCCCCCACATTTGCATTGGGATCCCAAATGTTCAAGTCTATTAAGGCCAAGTTATGCAAGTAGAATTCAGATATCTTGGCCTTATCCTCTAGGGTGCTATTGTCACATAGTTCAATGAACTTTCTATAGTCTAGGAAAGGCATATTCCCCTGTTGTGATAGTGTCTTGATCTGAAATTGAATTCATTGATCCTTGAGGTATAATGCATACGATTTTGGTGGAATCCTGCACTGGGGTTCCTCCATAGAGAGGCTTTCCATGGAGGCCAATTGGCTCTCTTTTTCCTGTAATTTCCTCCTTAGACTTGTGTTCTCTACCTCTAGGTGTGATATCATAATTGTTTCCATGTCTCTCATCTTACTCGACTTCCTACCCATATCTAGGAGTTGTTGTTCCATATGGCCCATATATTCTACCTTCTTTGACTTGGAAATTTCCATCCTTCGATGTGTCCTTCCTCTCTCTTTCTCAAGCTCAAACAAGAGAGGGATGGAAAATTTATGTGGTATTACTTTGCCTCCCTCAATGAATCTATGATAATAGCTCAAATTGGGTTGTGGGCTAGGCTCCTACAACTCTTGGAACTCTCCCTCAGATGTCTTTGGAGAAGCTTCCCCCTCCTACACTTCTGTTGTTGCTTCCTTTCTTTCCCTATGTCCCTGCTATCCTTCCTGCAACTTTTTATTTATTTACTATAGTGTTGGCAAAGTTTCCTGTAGGATTATTTGAGGATCTTGTTAAAGTATTTTTCCTCTATGAAATGGGGTCAAAGGTGCCTTGTCGTCTTTTGTTAATGTTGAGCTGGTGACAGGTTTCCTAATATAGGTGATAGAAGACTTTGGGGTAGCTTGTTTTTATGTGCCCTCTTCACCTTTTATTTCTAGGGAAACTAGGTTTTCTTACTCTTTTGGTTACTTCTTAATTATGATTGGAGTCCTAGTGGGTGTTTGTGGTTTCCCTTGTTTCATCTTGGTGCTCCTTTGTGTTTTGAAATAAAGGGGAGTCTCCCTCTATCTTTTCCCTTTTGACTTGACAGGTGTGCTTACGAAAGTCAAGGCAACAACCGCCTCTTTCTCATTGGTTCAGGGGAAAACCTTGGAGATTCCTCCCCTTCCTTGGTATGTTCCTCAAGGTTTTCTTCTTTCTTATGTTCTCCCTCTTCACCTTTCCTTCTCGTCCTTCTTCTTTTCCTTCTTCTTCCTATGTTTTCTTTGTTTCTACCTCCTCTTCTTCCTCTTTAGGTTATTCTTCAGCTTCTTCTTCCTCCTCTTCACCACTAAAGGTATTGTCCCTATCATATTTAAGGGATTGTATTTCAATCATATCCTCTGTATCCATGACTCTAAATGTGGACCATTGAATATGAATTATTAGCTAGCTCAAGGCATCCTCTAGTATTGGCTTAATAAGTCCATGGTGTGCCAATTTTTGATGTTTTCCCTCTTGGAACTTTAGGCTCATTTCTATTATTGATTGCATTAAGAAGTAGGGTACATTGATTCTTCTATCAAATTGGCATCTCCTCTCCAAATATCAACTCATGGTGGAGTCTAAATTAGTATCCATAGATTATATTGATCCTCCCTTCATAAGAAATATATTTGAGAATGTCATAGATCACCTCATTCCAAGTATAGGGAAGGCTTTCCCTTCTTATCCCATTTTTGTCCTCAATTGTCTCTTCATCTCTTAAGAAAAAGTTTTTCTTAGAAAAGTTTCTTGCAACCCTTATACTCTTTTCTCCATTGGATCCCTTGAGTGGGTGTAATGATTTTGTTAATTACCTTAGGAGTAATTGTAATTGACAACCCTCTTACCATAGTAGTAGCACTGGTTCTAGCCTGAGGGTTGAGTGCCATGGAAAATTCTTGAGATACATCATCATCATATCATCGAAGCATCTCAAAGAATCCCAGCTAGTTATGCCTTCTAAATATTTCTACCATAGGGGGATGGAGGTGTATCCGAGATGTCTCTGTGGGTTCCCTTCTATTAAATCATCCTATCATGTGTCTTTTCTGGTTAGCTAACTATAGGAAGGTTGGTAAGCTAGCCTTATTTTTTCTAATGTTCCTGAGAGTTTATAACATTGGTGGATGGTTGCAATTTTCTTTCTACTCCACATAATTTTTAGCTTTACACAATTCTATTTACAACCCTAGGCTGGCTGTAATCTGTTAGAAAACACAATTTTTTTCCTTTTCCTAGCTATCAATTCAAAACACAGGAGATGTGGGCCACCTACCTTTCACTATGATTCTTTGGATGAGGAGAGTTGCTAAACAATTGGACCCTAGGAATCCCCTCATAGAGTTCTCTATGAATTTCCAATGCTTCCTGGAATTCCCTGGATTTCCTATAGTTGTTCATGTAGTTTTGTTTCCTATAGGGTGGCTAAATCATGTTTACTTCCTTGATGGATTTGCAAGGTGGTCCTGATCTTTTCTAATCTCGAAATGAACAAATGGTTCATGAAATTATGGAATTTTTGCGAGTTATGGATGATTCCTTAGAGCACTACATTGGCTGGCAGTGTACAAGATTTCCTCTTTGGGACCATTGGCCCAGCGTTGGTTATCATGCAACCTCCCCTCATGATCATGACCCACTCTCACACAACTTAAATTGACCACATTTTCAATGCATTCTCTGTGATGTGACATTGCAACATGGTATGTTGACTAGGAGTTCACTTTTTGTTTTTGTGATGAGGGTGGCCAAGTTAATTGGCCACCTCCAGCTTATAAAATCAAACTTTTTCATACTCCTACACTTTTATCATATCGTACTTAGGGAAGGATTTGGATGAGGTTCCATACTTGTGCCTTCCTTCACTTGGTGGATGCATGTTGGACGGTGACTCTGTTGTGCTTATTTTTGTTTAGGTAAGTGCTTTTCCTTGGTCCCTTTTCTGTTGATTTCTTCTCACTGATGTAGTTGTTTTCTTTGTTGTTGTGTGTAGGTGCTTCGTCTTTGTTGTTGCTACAGAGATTTCGATAGTAGTGATAATGTTTGCAGGGATGTTGGAGCTCTTTAATTGCATGGATGGTGAAGGAGAATGCATGGAGAAGCTATTGTTGTGATAACATAGGCTGCTATAGGGTTTCTTGTAGTTACTATAGGAAATCTTGTAGCTTCCTTTTTTCATCATTTTTTTTTCCACTTGGAGGAGGGATGGTTGTTGATGTAGGAGTGGAAGGATGGAAATGAAGTAGATTGAGTGATAGGTGAGTTTGGCGAATGATGGCATGTCCCTTGGGCTCTCTTTTCCTCCTTTTTGTTTTTTTATTTTTTCATTTTTCTGAGTGGTTTTTGATGGACACAAAGGTTGGTATGGTCATGAGCTGGTGTTGGGTGAGAGGTGGTGAGGTGTATCATCCCCTTTTAAATCTTCTAAAGGCTTGCATCATCATTTTCCAATTGGGACTTCATTCTTGTAGTGTTTTAGGACATCCTATAGTAACTACAGGAAACCTTGAGAAATCAGAAAATTGCACAAAAACTAGTTTTTGATGCGTGGAAGTGAGGATGGATGATGGAGACATAGTAGGCATGGAATATATGAAGTGAATGGAGGAAGAATGAGGTGATGCTTTGATTGATGTTCCTTGAAATTTGAGTCCTTTGCTTCCATTTAAAACCTTCAAAAATCACATTTTTATTAGTGGGTAGGTTTGAGGTCCCTACCATCACATTTTTTTTCCCCTTTTCTCTTTTTCTCTTTTTTTGAAAGAAACATAGGTCGCCTCAAAGGAAGTTTTCAACCTATTTTCCTACCCTAGGTGCCTCATGGGAGGCTTTCACCGAGGGATATTTTTATTTTCCCTTTTTTCACACTTGGTCTACCTTAAGGAGGTTTTCAACCCAAAAGTTGGCCTTAGGTGCCTCATAGAGCTTTTCACCTAGGTCCCTTGTTGTTTTTTTTCCTTTTTTCTTCTTTCATTTTGTTTTTCAAAAATAAAAACAGTCTTCAAGAATTTGGTGAGTTGGAAGATGAGATACTTCCAAGCACATTCACTTCCTTACTTATGGTACTGATAAACTCCTCCAGCCACCTGGTTATCAATTTTCCTTCGAAGTCCTTGAACCTGGAGTCATAAAGAAGAGCCCAATTCCTTCTTGAAAAATGTTTCTTTGATGTCTTTGTCATGTCAAACCTTTCTTTGTACTTGAATAATTTCTTTGTGTAGGAGGGCCTGCATCTTAAATTCATCTAAACCATTGATCTGGAGCAACCTCTATTGATGTGCCCTTGTAAAATCCAAATCCAAATTTTCTGCCATTCTCAAAGTGTTGTGTTATCACTGAAAAAATTCCTAAATTTTGAACATCTGTTTGATTCCAAAGGATTGGTGTTAGTCTTGGTCTAGTCTTTTGTTTTAGAGTCTAGGACCTAGAGGGAGTATTGTTGGCATTGTCAAATAGGGTCAACACTCTGGTTTTACCTATCACTGATCCCACATCACACCTAAATTTCCATGTGTCAAACTTGTGTCAAGGTTTTCATGCGCTACGAAACTGCCTCGGAGTTTTCGTAGTGCAAAACACAGAATTTGCACTGGCTACACTACGAAATCGGGGATTCATGCATATTCGTGCTAGATCTCACCCAACTATCCAATCCATCAGAATCCGTTAATCTCACATTCTCAACTGTCAGTCCATGCACCATGCCTATCACATGCAACCACTCATTTTCATCATTAGATTCATTAGGTGTCTTGGTAAAAAAGGGCCCAAGTGTTTTTAGTCGTGATCATGTTCTTTTATGCATAGGAGGCAAATTGACAGGCATTTGATCAGAATTCTTTAAAGTCTAAGCGAGGCAACACCCCTTTCCATTTCAAGCGAGGCAAGATATATTAGAAGGGTCAAATCAAAATTGAGAACTAGAATCTGAATGATGAATGATAGATTGAAGATCTGAAGATACAGCTGAACTAGCCTAAAGGACATCCTCAGCTAAGAAGAACTACATAGCAAGTAAGTCTAATCCTAAAATTTTGATGTGGATCACCTTTTTGAAGTTTACTTTGAAGAATGGTATTAGTTTATTTAGTTTTGAACAACCCCATGGCATATGGAAAAGCCATTTCAAAAGAAAGAAATCTCAAGGAAGTCAAATTTTGGCATAAAACTTTGTTTTTGAAATCACATAGCAGTTTGGTAGCATGCTACGAAACTACTATACGTGATAGCTAATGCACAATAGTTTCATAGCGCGCTATGAAACTGCTGTAGTTGCACAACATGATTTTGTGGGCCAATTTTGAGAAGAAAAAAGAACTCTTTTTGAAGATGGATTGTTGCAAAGGATTACTTACATGGTTTGAACATCAAGCAAGGGCAAAACAAAGAAAGGAAAGACATTTATGAACTCCAAACTTTATGTTATGAAAACAATAGTCATTTCGTAGCTAGAACTATTCATGATGCTTCAGGCAGCATAAAGGAGTTTTTTGTCTTACCACATGTATAGAAGAAAGGTCGACAACATATGGAAAACAAGCTAATCCAATGCATTTTATGTAATTAAGAGGAACAACAGGGATAATAAATTTCGAAGATCCTTTTGGAGACCAAAAGCAGAAAAACAGGAATAGCTTCCTAATATCCAGTAACAGTCAAAAGATAAGGTATCAAGGGTCAGCAGGGAGTTTAAAGACACCACCAAAGTCAAACTGAAGAAGGCCACTTGTTAGAGAATGAGTTTGTATTGTAATCAATGCTACTACCAACATAATGAGGATGTTACACTCCTAATTGTTTTAGGTCCCTAGAACTGCCAGTTAATAGTCAGTTATATTAAATAGTTGGTTTTAAGTGTCAATAGGTGTCAAATTAGGAAGAATTCAAATTCCCCTCATGCTGGAGGAAGGAATCTAAGTCATGTAATGAACTCTATATATGGGAGAAAATGTAATGTATCAAGGGTTGGAAATTTTCAGAGAAACACTCATATTGTGTCATTGTACAGGATTATGTTTTTATGAATACAGACTTTGGCTTTACTTCTTAGGATTCAAAAAGAGTTCAATGGTGGCTTGTTTTATGTTTTTCCTTATTTCCTTATTTGAAATAGTATGAATGTATGATACTTAGAACTCATAGACATGCTCTAACTTCCTTCATACATTTATAGACTGTGTTTCCTACATGTCTCTATGTATTAACTGCTATATTGAACTTTTGATGCCCTGACTTCCATGTTGAGCTGATATTGTTGTTATACTAAGCTTTTCTGACTCCATAAGCCCAATGGATGTTTTTTGACTGTGTTTCAACCATTTACACTTCTTCATTTGTTTAATAGAGTTAGCCATATAATATGTTATTAAAATCTTTAACCTAGTGAGAGAGCCCTCTCAGGTTGAGGAGGTTAAGCCTTAGCCACAAGTTGGTTTGAAATAGTTAATCAAAGTCTTCTTGATTACCAACCTATCAGGGGTAGGTTTTGTGACAACATTTTGGTGCGTCTTTTGGAAGCCTAAAGATTATTCATTCCCGAAATCAAGTGTTGAAATTTTGAAGGTAGCAGGAGCTCAAGATGTTGTTTGAGGCTGCAACTACCTTGGCAACTCCATACATCAAATAACAAATAGGAAGGTGACTCCACTGCTAGAAGATCAGTAGCTTGATGAAGTTTCAAGATGAGTTCCATTGCAAGAATAAAT